>UCQR01004259.1:0-16846 GCA_900474235.1 Cecidostiba semifascia
AAACAAGGCATATTAATAAAAAATAAAACGATTTTTGAATATTCACAATAATATATCTATTTTTATCATTTTACATCTTGTAGCTACAGAAATGTACATTTAATTTTTTTCATCATTGTTATTATGATGTGGAATGCAACGATCCATTCATTGAAATGTTAGTACATTTTTGTATTTTTATACATATATTAAATTAACAATTAAAACATGGATATAATACTTTTCGTGATTTTGTAATAATTTGATACTGGAAATAATAGCAAGATACATTATTTACATGATTTCTTTCTTTGCAGTAGAATATGATGATTTGTATGATAACAATTTCAAACACTTTATCCAATTGATCTTTGCAGAAGAGACTTCATTGGCAGTTGTCAATAAAACGTGTGGCCTCTATATTCATGTGATACAAGTTAAAAAGTCTAACTTTTTATACAATGCGGATTAAAAAAAAATCAACAAAACAATTCATTTAGAAAATTGATATATAGTTATCGATCTTAGCGCGATGTTTTTGGGCCACACATTCTGATATCCAAACAATGTTACGGCACTCTTGTTCTTTGAGCTTCAAATAGCTGTAGAAGACTCCAAAGTGAAATTGTTGCAAGAAAGCATTAACATTTAGACGAACCTGAAATAGAATAGCGTGAGTAAAGATTGATGTATTCTCACTTACTAATTACTAAAAATCAAAGTTTTTAATTATACAATCCTTACCTCACGTTCAAAGAATTTATCCTCCAAAGTTTTGTCTCCAGGATTGTTTCCTGCTCCATCAAAAAGAGCAGCATACTCCTTTAAACATATTGTAGTTTGAAAAATCAATTACATGAAATTAGCTGCAGTCATGTTAAACACGAAAATTTCAATTAGTTTACCGCATAATATTCAGCAACAGCTTTGACTTGCTCGTAATCATCAGCACGAGCCAGAGCAGCCAAACCATCAGGGTTCAGGCGTCCACAACGTGGATACAATTTGGCCCTATCATCTTTTCCTAATTCTGTACCAAATGAGTTGATTGTAATGATAATGGCTCTTCTGTCAGCTTCAAACTGGAAAAAAATAATAGATAATTAATTAAAATTAAAATTTATTGACAGTGAATCAACTAATGCTATGTGTGAACTTACAGCTAAAATTTCACACATAGTGTCAGCAGTTGTGCCACCAATGTCCTTGCAGAATTTGTAAAAAGCTTCCAAGTAAGCTTTGTAAAGTGTGTTCCTGATGATTTCAATATTCATCTCATCCAAATCCTGCTCCGAAATGCAATCAACAAAGAAAGGAGCTGCGAAACGACAACAATTATAGTAGGTCACTCATTATCTTTATCCAACATTATCTTCAAACCAACACTCACCAAGTGGTGTATCCACCAAAACAGCATTGTATAATTCAGCAGGCGTAGCAGCGACATGGATAGCTTCCATTTGCTCAAAGCTGCCAAGTGGATGGCACTTGGGTATCAGCTCAGAAATGGGACGTTGATGCAACGTTCCAGTAATGAGAAGGATAATATTGTCAATCATGTAGCTGTAAGTGATGAAATCCAGGAACTGGGAGAGCGGCTCCACCGAGTGGTTACGCATATGCTGAAACTCGATCACCAGCTTTTCCCTCAGCTTGTCGTCGATCACACTGACCGACAGGGGAGATGGCTCATTGGCCAAGAAGCTGCCATAGTCCGTACCAGCCAAGTGCAGCTTCAGATCTGTAAAAGGGAAGAAAAGGTATGCGCGAACATCAGCAACTCCGCTAATATCCATCAGAAGCTCGATTCTGCTCAAAATAAATACCTTCGAGAGTCTCGCACTGTACAAGATTGAGGTAATCAGTCTGCTGGAGGATTCCGCACTTGAAGCCGCGACAGAGAGCCTCCAGATAACCACCGTCGACGTTGAATAAGCAACCCTTCATCTTGTCGTCTCGTACGGATGGTCCAGACGAAAGAGCAACTACCTTGCGTACCGAATCTTAGCTCGAATCTCGGGGATCAGGAGACGTCAGAAGCTGTCTGTCAATAGGGGCTCGCCCAGTTTTGCGTCCACTCTATTTTCTCACAGCAGCGCGGAGTCAGGAGTCGATCATATGACTAAAGTCCAGCGCCTGAAGCTTGCCGCTCATCATTGGAGAACTTTTATAGCAGACGCCTTTTCGTGCGAGTTATTGACCGAGTGTGTGTGTGTGGCGCTTCGAGTTATCGAACTTTGTGCGACATTCTGAAGTGAGCGTTGGGCGCCAAAATTCGAATGATCTTCTCGGTCTTATCTATTATAAGACGACGAATGCAAATTTTTGTTTTAAACAAAATGATAAGCAGCGCTTGAAGCGAATATCATCTAGGCCGTAAAATATAATTTTGTAGGAAAACACAATTCAATTTTGTTGAACATCAGTTGATCGAAAACTCGTGATTCGATAATTTTGCATTGCTAAACTGATTGATCGAAGCTCTTTGAACATTGAATGCTGGTAAGCGCATGCACTTTCGGAATTATTAAATTATCAACATTTTCTCCCGCAATGCGACGTACTCGAAATGCACGTGTCCCTTTTGTTAGAGTCAAATAAGAAGATTAATGGAGATGGAGAGTGTGCCTGTCAATGAATGCTGCTCCGATTCGTCCAAACACAATCAAAGCACCACGACACGAGCCAGTCTTTTCGCGAAGCGCAGTCTACGTGGGCGTAAAGTGCATATGTTATAATGTTAAGTCTGCGTGAAGTTATTATTTTACTGGAACTGTTGTCTATTCATATCAAGTAATCAGTTTTATATAGTTCGAAACTTTTTGCTGCAATGTTTTCTTCGAGAGGATCTAGAAAATATGCATCAAGGCTTTTGATTGTAAACAATCGTTCATATTATATCAGCATGAATTAAAATGAAGATCATCGAATATTTATTAAATACTTTAATACACGCATTATCAACTTTAAGTGAACGAAAATGATAAACCTCACTGCAAAATATAAATATCTAATAAAACAATGCATTATGTGATAATGCGGAACTTGATATAGTTTGTTGATGAGAAAACAGCGTACGAATTGCAATGCGCATATTTGTGACTTCGTGAACTGTATCATCTTATTGTTCTATTATTAAACTGGATTTAGCCGTTAACAGTGCGATCTCAAAATGGCTCGGTTATTTATGCACAAGCAATGGATAAATTTAGTTGGAATCTTTTTAGTGATCAGTTTAGAAAGTGTACACGAAGGTAATAATTTCATTGCATTCGTGCCAATGTAAAAAATAAAATATAAATAAAAAATCTTGTTTTATCCATGCAGTGAACGGAAACAAGAAAACGGAAAAACCTGAAACAACCACAGTACCAGAGGTAAGGAAGCCTCTCTGCTGCGCTAGATATCAAAGAATGATCGACGTTGGTCATGGTGAGTGCTGTCATTTAAAAATATTTTTGCCAGAATTCCAAAATACCGCGAACAAAACTAGTATACGGTGAACACAATTTTTTACAAATAAAACATTCGAAAGAATAAACGTCCTTGCTCATGAGATGCAAGAAGAATCTTTGAGGAATTTCAGAGAGTCGGTCAATTTGGCAATGTCAAGCTTGTTGCAATGCAATGTCCGGTGCATCATTCAATCCGATTACATTGTCGTAAGTAATCATTATACCTTGAATTTCTCGATAGGTTGACGCGATTCGAAACTAGCGCAACAATTAAAGTGTTATATATATGTATTAGCTACTATTATTCTAACAGATGAAAATTGCGTTAAGCATTAAATCGAGTGCAGTCTCACACTTGGATTCAATATTCTGAGCATCTATGATTCACTAAAAAAATAAGGATATCATAAAACTCTATCTGAGATTTTTTTAAAGTATATCTTTATCTTGTAAATTCTTACATCCAAATAAGTCTTGTCTTAGTCTTGAGTGTATGGGCTCGGTCTCTATATTTTTAACGAAGTGCGTACATAATAAAGTAAAAATTCTACGAGGAAATGCTTGCGTTAAAACTATAAAAAGATGTTTGCACGCTCTTTTCAACACAAACACAAACCTAATCAATAGGAATCTTATTAGAATCATAAATTGTTTCCTCGAAATATAATATAGAGAGGTACTTTTGTTCTGCTCCATATATATCAGCGTTATTAGTTGGGATTACCATATTTCTTTGATATAGTTCGTAGAGAATACCTGATGGAGAGCCAGATTTGCAATTCCTTTACAAAAATTTACGTGTTTCGTGGGTTTCCAACAAAATTTAAGCATTTGACAAATTGAAGGATTTGATCAGAGGATACACCCGTACGTAGAATTTCTCATGGTTCAAAGATTTCACATTAAAACAAAATCTTATAAAATTGTTTTGAATTATTTTGAAATCCTATAACTTATTTACAAAAAGTATTGATGCAATAACAATAAACTAAGAATTATTTTGAGGAATTATTAGTAAAGATTTATGCGACAATCTTAGAGTCTTAAGAAATGAATCTCGTGCAACCTCATAACGCCATTAGAGTGTTTGTATAAACACTCTGTCAGACACTTTGTTGTTCTCCGTTTTATTTTTATATTAATAACTCGTAGCGCAAAATCAGTGCGACAACTGCGTACTATCTGGGGTCGACATTATTTTTGTCATTAGCATTCTTACGATAACTTGATATGCACGTACAACATACATATATGCATTTATCACGGCAAACAAAATAACCTTTTATAAAGTATACGACCGTATCGTACATCGCTTGTCCTTTCCGAAAGTCAAAATAAGCGCGTTGCACCTACATTCGGGAGTGAGATGTGCACTGCCCGTGACTCCGAAAAACAAACATCGCAGTATAATTTTACGAGCGCTTCGATCGAGATGGGAGCGCATATAAATCTCCAGCGCATTCTTTGCGTGGTCCCACGAGCGCCACCGCGGGGAGACTAAAAATACGCGCGCACTCGACTCGGCTATTTTGTGGGATTTGCCACTTTTTTTTATTGGTCAACACGGGTGGTCCTTGGAATTCAAGAGGAAATGCCGCAAAAGGCCGCCGACACGTGACAGAGTGTTTGGGTCATGAGAGCTTGTTAATCAAAATATTTCGATTTTAATTGAAAGGATATAACGAATAAATTATCATTATCTTTTGTCGTTTGAGTATCTAATATTTTTCAGGAATATCTGGTCAGGCAATACAGATAGATGCTGGATACTGCAGGAGCTTTTGTCCTCGACATTTTGTAGACGACCCTGGAGATCTTAGTCGTCCAGCCGTTCAGGTGAAAATTGAATATATCACTCATTAAAGGCTGATTGTTGGTGTAATAACGCACAACAGTTACCACAGTACCTTTGTAATTATCGAGTTTCAGCAGACTTTTGTAATTTATTTATATGTATACTTGAATCAATCACTGGATGAATGTTAACAGTATTTAATACACGTTCACGTTTGTTTTTTTAACAATGTTATAAAATAGTTAATGAGTATAAATTGCTTTAGCCATCAATTAACGTAAATTGGTCGATGCAGTTTTTCGTACTTCTGGCGACAGCCATAAATTTCCATATAGCCTACCACGCGCACCCCGAAACTCCGTTCTTATACGTGACGGAACTGAGAAATCCGGATCGCATAAGCTTAATTTACTTTTTCCAAGTAGATGTATATACATATACTCGTCCTATAGTGGGGATATAAACCCTTCGAGTTCATGCCTTAGATTTCACTAAGATGTAAATGAAAATTTACAATCACTTATTTGAATTTCAGTTACAGATTATGTAGAAGTAAAATTGTTTTGTTTTCGGTATAAGAAAATTATTAAGTATCAACAATAACTTATCTTTTCATTTATCCTGCAACGGTCGTGAATAAAAAAATGTCAGCAATAACAATGATAACTCGATGTAAACGCGGATATTTTTATCTCCCCAAAGAAAAAAATAACAGTAAAATTTATTCACTGACATTCTATCACGAGGGCAACCCTTTAAATCATCCGCTATCTCAATGCAAACCAGTCTCTTATAGAATTTGCCCAGCAGGATAATATCACTTCCTCCTTCGAGATGCATTGACCAGCTCTTTCTCTCTTTCTCGCTTCCATAAAGCAATTATTTTTTATCCGGCGCCGCGAATTTTTTCGTTTCTCTCTTTCTCTTCCTTTGGGAGGGCTATTTTCGTACGGTTCCAAATTTAACTCGAGCCTGCATGTATTTGCGGCATATCGCGAATACTTTTTCAGCAGACGGGTTATTTATAAACGCACTCTTGGTTATTAATATCCTGAATAGCGCTCTGTTTTATAAGGTAAATACAAAGTTGAAGCGAAGGAATTTCGTTGATGCAAGGGGAATCCTAATACTGATGCACGTGCGTATTATTGGAGTATAGCAATTTCGTATAATTAATTAGTAATTTAATTTACACACAAAGTAGAGCAGCAGTAATTTAATTTAATTACCCCCATGTTTCTCGAAAGAGCGTCGTATATAGAGTAGGAATAACTCTGCGATCAAGAGCAGCTACAGAATAGAAAATTCTCTTATATATTATTCTGTCGCTCAATTTTCCGTCTTTCAGAAATGCACGCCAAACATGCTCTGCCGGCCGAGAACGGCGAGGCTGGAACGAGTCTCGACGATCGAAGGTGTCAAAACCGTCGAAGTCGTGGAAACGTGCGATTGTTCGACCGGGCACGCGTGTCGCCGGGAGCTTTATTCGCAAGCTCTGCACGTGGGGACGCCATATCAAGTGGAAATAGACGTGGGTGCCTGCGTTGGATCGTGCAGGAGTATGCAATCATATATGCGAAAAGAGTTTGATAGCGTTTTGAAAACACTATGCGTTCTTTATTGCTGACTTTGTTTTTGTTTTATTTCCTTTTCAGAATATGGTTGCAGGCCATCGAAGAATACGACAATCAGTGTGCGGGGACCTAATGGTACTATTTTTTGTTTGTTTGAAAAAACTTTATTGCGGTTTTGAAAGCAATATCTTATTTTTGTACACTGCAGGAGACGAAGTTTACCAAGTCATAGAGAAATGCCGCTGTGCCAGCATTTGTCACAGAATGGATCATATGGAGACTATATTAGATTTCAGTGGTATTGGAGTGAAAGAAAACATGAGAATAGCGGATGTTAAGCCTGTCGTGAAAGTAGGTAGTGACACAACTACATGACGTCTCTTCATTGGTGCATCGGATCTATACTTATTGATTTTAAAATTTTACAGCAAATTAACGTTGGCAAATGCGTGGGAACGTGTTCTGGTAATGCTACAGAAACGTGTTTATTGAGGGACAGAGTAAATCCTGTGAAGTGCTTGGCTGGTCTATATTCGGGGAATCAGAATTGCACTCCAGCGAAATTTAAAGTTTATGAATATAGGTACGCAACGCGCAAATTCAATCGTACGATCGTTGACATAATTTTTGGCAAATTTTTTTTTTTTTCCAGAAGTCGACGTGGAATGAAGAGGGAGATTATTCAAATCACTCAATGTGCCTGTGTTTAGAATGTCACTCAAAGGTGTGTTAATGTAGTATACAACAAGTTAATTATACGAACAATGTTTTGTGATAAATATTATTAAGTTTATACCTTAAAAAACTGTATCATTTGTTTTTAGCGCATATATGTTATCAAGTGTTTATCATATTAATAAATATCAGCATATACACAAAATACTTGTATAACTCGGGCAGTCTCGAAAGAATCATATAATAGTCACGAGAACATCGAGATTTAAGTTCACGGCCCTATCACAATTGAGACCTCTACATCTCTCAAGTAAGCGCATCGAATCCGATAATCATGAATGAGCCCGGAAGTGACGACCAGTCCTTGAGCGACCTTGTTGCGAATTTTCTCGCGTTTCACGGCAATGATTTCACAGCGAAACCTCGAAGACGCGTTCAGTGCAGCAAGAGATCAGCCGGCGGTATATAGACACATATTAAGCGATGATCGGGCACAGGGCTCGTTTAGGGCAATTGACGGAAGACGCATTTGCTGCGCGCGGGCTCGCATCATCAGCTATAGTCTCGTTATAGCCGTAGGAAGCCGTAAACTGACCAATTGCTCTCGACTCGATTGTGTTTCGTGTGTATATACGCGCGTATTCACTGCGTCACACTGGCTTCATATCAGCTGCGTTGCAAGAGCAAAGAGCCGCGAGTTCTATATCTTTAAAATATAAATTGTTAAAAACATCGGTGCAATCAAAACAAAAAAAATCCTCGATTTTTAAACAAAAGCTTGAGACCGACAATATAAATAAATAAACAAAGCGCATGTCTAAGAGATTATCAGACTCAAGTAAATTTATACTGTTTCAAAAAACATTCTCGACAAGTCAACACAACACGACTTTTATCGCGAGGCAAAGGCTTATAAAAAATATTCCAGTAGCAGGCTAACTCGAAAGTTATGCCAAGTATTTTTTAAAAATAATCGCCGGAAAAGCCAAACTATTCGCGAACGGCGCGACGAGGAGCCGAGAAGCGCGTACCTGAAACGAAAAAGGAAAATGCGTATATAAGAAATTAATCATTATCTCTCTAAATTTAAGCAACAGTATTGTACAACGTATAGGTGCGTCGACCGTTTCTCGTGATATATGCGTAATGCATACAAGAAGTGAAAGATGAGAATCGAGTATAAACGAGAGGGTGGCTTTGCGAAAGTACGAGCGAAGCGAAGAGCGTCATCTTGTTTCGCGAGAAATAAGATATATACTTAAGCCGCGCGTGCCGTGTGGCGCCGTGGCGCCCGCATTTTCTCAGCCCATTCGTCTCTTTCTGGCTCCGGAACAGCTCGTATTTTTTCACAAGAGACTCGCGAGAGAGCTTTGTCACCGAATCTTATCGATATAACGGACCTCACTCGGTATGATCTTGTAATGCTGAGTTATTTATTTTCCAATAATAGTCATTATATTGTGTATTCTTATCTTATACATGCATCAGATGTACAACGTGTCTTGACATACTCGACATTTTCTACTTCAACAGTTATTTTGTAGGTATTTACATTGCCCTGTGCCAGAGGATTCACTTTATCTATGTTTTGATAAATGCGTAATTTATAAACCAATATATTATATCAGAAGAGCGACATTCTAATTTTTAGTTAGCTACCATAAAATCAATCGATATGTTTACGTCTTTCATTCGTTTTAGAAACACGAAGATTCTGAGATACAATTGAATCATAAAATTTTCCAGGTTTAACTTTGGGGATATGACTATTCTTTCCATGAACCAATATATTAAAATCAATTCAAACATATGATTCATGTTGAAGAGTAATATAAAGAAATTAAAAAATTTAAATGACGAAAATTAAATTGAACAATAAAAAATCTGTAGCCGTCAAATAATCTGAAGCTTTCAGTATCACTCAGCGCTTGGTGGTCGTGCGTCGCTCTTTCACGAGCTTGCGGGTAAACGCAGCGGCATGAGCATTCGAATTCCGCGGAGTCCGAATTCCACGTTCGATCGCGTGGGCTGGTGGCGCCGATTTTCGATGGCAAAACAAGTAGCGCGGATTAACGATAGTCGTAAATAATTCGACGGGGCCGGCACGCGCGCATTTCTCGCCGCTTACTAACCGCGCTAACGGTAACACCGGCCTATTTGGGAAGCTCGCGACTGAGCTGAAATTGTTAAATGCCCTTGCGCGGAGCTTTTCCGCCATAAAGCGGCACGTGTAAGATTCGGAATTATTAGGATGACTGTTTTATCGAGAAACATTGTGTATGCAAAATGTAAATGTTATTATAACAACGTAGGCCTCTTTGTCGTATCCGTCGAGTGCATAAATCTATCTGTTTCGTTCTTTAAGAGATAATAAAAAAATGTTCGTTACCACAGCTCTTGTCCCAGACATAAAAGTGTTCCATAAATGTCGTATCAAATTTCACAAACAACACTCAACTGTTAACTTACAGACTATAATGCTTCGCTAAAAATTCTCATTGACTTGTCAAATGTTTTTCCTTGTACTTTGTATAGCATTGTACAGTAAATATGAGAATAAAATATTGAAATTCTGTTATTTCTACGAATTGAATTAGGTACAGTAAAAATTGTTGAAAGAATGTCTTTGCGTTAATTCCAAAACGACGTTTATTTTTCTGTAAGATAACGTTAATCCTGCTAATGTTAAATTTGTTATCAACTCTAAATTCTAGAAACATTTTCGGACTAAAAATAACAAAAAGTAAAGTCGCATCTCTCATAAGGCATCACAATGACTCGTAAGTCTCTCGGCCGGCATCTCTCTAATTTATTTCTCGCGAGCATCTTATAGCGCATTACATCCCAGAAGTCCAAGTCCACTGAGTGTATACATCGAGCGAGAGGGGGTGACGATCGCGCAGCCCCTTCGGTCTTCGCGACGCCGCGCGCATAAAGGTGCCTCGGCGCGCCGAGCCTGTCCCATACGCCGCGGAACTTCCCATTCGAACCGTGACTCTTCTCTCCCGCGCCGAGCTTTTCTCTACTTTGCGCGCTTCAAGAAGTTTTCTCAATTTTGTGCGCCGTTCTGTCTCGGCGTGCTGTACTGTGAATTTCGAGATATTTTTTTCAGATAGTTTTTGATAGTGTGATCTATACAGGTATATATTATCACAGCTTTGGAAAAAAGTGCGAAAAATCGAGATGAAGGAGAGAAATGCGAAGATGTTGCCGATCGTGGGAATACTTTTCCTGCTGCTGGCTGCTAGTGGAATTTGTGCGATGGACATACACGATGAGACGGAGGATGAGTTGAATCGGGCTTGGGATTCACAAGACGTGCAAGTGAACGTCGAAGAAGTACAAGGAGAGCTTAACGAGTTGCGGAAGCAAGAAGCTTTGGAGAAATTGAAGGAGGTAGTTATGAGAGCGTAAATTATAATGTCAATCTGATATTCTCGTTTATTATTTGAGTGATTTTGATTTTCAAAAAGATTTTGGGAATACGTGGCAAATTGAAGGAGGAAAGCCGAAAAAGCGTACCGCCGCAGTTCATGATGGAGCTCTACAATACCGTGACCGATTCGGATGGCAAAACACGTGTAAATAATCCTTACAACGCCAAAGTTGTGCGTAGCTTCATTGAAAAAGGTACATGCATATGAGCAAAAATGCCTTTGTTCTGCAGTTTATTAATTGTAAAGTTATATAGTAAATAAAGGAAAATGCAATTAGCTTATATAAATTAGCTTAATTATATATGTACAAGTCTAAATATAGTTTCGTTATTCACGCCGCTTATACAATTTTGTCTTATTTTTGTCCGATTGCAGATAGCTCGTCCTCCCATTTTTACATTTTTAATGTGTCTGCTCTTGAACCAAATGAGTCAGTCCTGGAAGCTGAGCTGCATTTATACCGGAAACGCTCGTCTCCGAAGTTGATGCATCCTTCGGTTTTGTCATCGCCGTATTATTTAGTGAGTATATTAAAAACGACCTTTGAATGTTTTACGACCTATAAAAATTAACGTTCAAAGCATTCAATGAATAATAATTATACAGATCCGAGTTTACCAAGTTTTACCGGACAGAAGTTTAGACGAACCCGATCTTCACAGGTTGCTAAACGTCCATTATGTCGGTGCTTATGCTTCAGGATGGCAAGTAAGTGGCAATAAGCTGTTTTTGTTATTTAATTTAATCTCAGGTTAAATTAAAATTGCAATCAAAATTTAATTTTACATTTATATTTTTTATCACAATAAGATATTCAACGTGAAACAAGCGGTCCTCTCTTGGGTGTCCGGCTCACCGAATCTCGGCCTCCTCGTCACAGCAACGACAATATTCGGCGATTTGGTAACAGTCGACTTCTCACGTCGCGACGATCATCACCACAACAAGCAGCCGATTCTCGTTCTTTTCAATGATGATACAGACTCCAACGATTTCACCATTCGTCCAACGAATACTTTTCAAACATACGACGATGCTGACGAGCTGGACGAAAACGACGAGGAAGAACTGGCTAACGAAGAGGCTTTGCTGGAAAACGAGATGACGGAAGATGCTGGAAGAGTACGAAACAAGCGACACGAGAGCTCAAGAAGAGGACAGCCAGAGGAGGTGCCAGATTTGGGTGAAGATAACAGACCGATGTTCTTTCAGAGGGAGAAGAAGCAACGCAGGCATAAGCAGAGGGATGAGAACGGTATCGTGCTCCCACGAAGGAGGCACGGTTAGTCAGAGTTTATTTTTATCAAAATCAAATCAAAAAGAGAATTAAAGTCATATTTCTATGTAATAGTATATATTTATGGGAAAATTTTTCCAAGGCGAATGTCGTCTGATCATGTTTAGCATTTTTCTACTGAATTGAATGAAATAATTGAATGAAAATCAAATTCAATACGCTAATCCAAAAATTGAGTAACGACGTAGAGCCCAGTTGATTTTCGGAACAAATTAATTACGTACTTCGTCATTAATCCAATCACATCTCATCCAAAACATTTTTATTACTCAACTCTCAGGTTTCGTACCAAAGCGCAAGAGTCTCGAGCAGACGCTCACCTCAATGGACATTTACTCGCGAGCCATGCTGAGAGAACAGCTGCAACTTGATTCTCGCAAGGAATCAACCCCCTCGATTCCTAAAATCCCGCAGAAGAGATCCGTACCGCATGAGCTTCATGTGGATGAATCCAGGATCAGGAGGGATGCGACTACCGACGCTGCAACCGAGTGTAAGAAAGTCGAGACGGAGCCCTGCGCAAAGCGCGATCTTTATGTGAATTTTAAGGATATTGGATTGACGTCGATCATTGCGCCTGAGGGTTACGCGGCATATCAGTGTCGGGGACATTGTAAGTCACCTCTAAGTCAGGAGCAGAAGCCTACGAATCATGCGACGATACAGGTGAGTTGTTTTGAGCATCGTAATTTTATGCGTGATTTTCCTTTTGGAATATTAAAATATATACCTACCTTTAAAATTGATTACCAATTTTGTTTTTGTAGGGAATCATGCACAAAATGAATGTTGCGCCTAATCAAAATGTCAATATGCCTTGCTGCGTTCCCGTAAATTTATCGAGTATCTCGATTCTCTACAACGATGAAGAACGAGACGGAGTTGTGTTGAAAAGTTACACGGATATGGCAGTTGTAAGTTGTGGGTGTCGTTAGAATATGTGTGTGTATATACCTATACTCAAGGGGTGCTTTTCTAATGATATTTCGTCTATACCGTGATATGTAACTTTAGGAAAAATTTTATACGGTCATTGTACGTAAACAAAGATTTGTACGATGATTGTGACCGCGTGAATCAATAGACTTTTATTGTTTACTGATCAAAACATTAGGTGTATATGTGAGTGAAAGAAAACATTCCTTATAAACTATTTATTATTTATTTACTATTGTTGGTATTATAATATATAATAAATCGAAAAGTGATTTTTAATCAAGAATTCATTCGGAATTCGATCATAAGGTCTTCAATGTATATATTATTTATGATATATTTATATATTGATATTAGAGCATATATAACGATTACTCATAAACAATCACAGTGAATTCGGATTTTCAGATGTAGAGAAAAAAAAAATATCAAAAAATTTTATTAAAAGATAAGTGTCTTAACTAGATGAAAAGGTCATATTTTTATAAAAGTGTGATTGTAAATTGTATTAAACACTATATATAATAAATTAATTCATTATTGATTCGCATTATTTACGGTAATTACAAAAGTGCCTTGATTATCTTTATTCCTGATTCCTAGTATATCGTCCTGCCTCTCATTCGCCTTAATTGTATTCTTCCCAATTCAAGAAAGAAAATCGTAGCATCATAATTCTATATGAGAAAAGTAGAACCAATTTTCGTTTGCATTCATCATCAGGCTAATCCAAGAAATTACGAGATCGCGATTACGCAGAATAAAATAAATTGGACGAAACGAGCCGCAGAAATCTGCCGTCCTTGTTTCCTTTTTCTCTCTTTTTTTGCCCCGTTCAATAGCCAACGTCATGATTTGCCTGAGCGTCTTGGCGTCGACGTCACGACGACGCCTCTGCATTCTTGAGATTCACATTCGCACCTCCGCTATTTTTGATTCACCTCCTGTGATTTATTACAGTAGCGATTCGATTAAAAATAAACACAGAGACCACGCTTAGCCGCATTCCACGCAAAATTTGGATCATCACACATAGCCGAACTCTCTGGCATTTCTTTGTTATTGTTAGAATAATGTGTCATCGGGCAAAAATTCATTACAACTTTATAAGGTAGACTCTGTGGTTCAAAATAAATTTTTTTTTACTCGAAATCAATGTTTTATTGCAATACGTCTATATTGGTATAAATGAGAATTTTTTAAGCTGACAGCTCAACAGCCTAAGGTGTGCGTATATGAAATTCTAAGATAGCACCGCCATGGAGAAGTCCATCAGAATAATTAGAGAGTCATAAAACTGGTTTAAGACGAGTAAGTATGTTACATTTACATTTACAGTTTGAAATATAATATTTTTGAATCCATCCGATAATATTTTTATTCAAGATTTCACTTAGTAAGAATTAAAATTATTAACGATTTTGCACAATTACTAGTAAATGATCCTGGGATTCTGGATCTCTAAGAAAAATTGCCTAATAAGAGTGTGTATAAATATAAATTGTGTATGAACTCGGGCATAAACATTAAAAAAAAATCTTTTTTCATTTATACTTTGGCTTATTATATTTTCTTGCAAAAAATAATTCTAATCCCATGCAGCAGCACTCGAAGATTCGCTCGCGCAGCAAGCGAGCGTAAAAAGGCCTATTCAACTGAAAGCAAAAGAAGAAAGGAGCAAGCCACAGCGTGTGTGAAATCGGAGTAAAAGAGAGGAAGTCGTGTGAGTCATCATCGCCGTATACTCACGCGCGAAATGCACGCAGGTATAATTCTCTCTTCCCATCGCACCTTTACCATATGCAGCAGATGAGGGCTGAGGCCCTTTTTGCACTCGCAAAGCCGTACCAGACGGCCTCAGCAAAAGGCGCGCAACGAAAGAAAGAAACTGTACAGCACGTGTGTGTGTGCACCACCTGTATAGATATAGGCATTTCACATATATGATGCGCTCGCATGCGCTGCACTATATATGTACTGATGGTTGCGCGCGTCGATCGTCATGGATACCGTTTGCAAACAAACGCTCGCATTGTTGCTCGCACGACGACGTCGTGTTCCAGCGCCGACGACGTCCTTTTATAACAAAAATACTCTCTTCTGTCTTCCTACAATATCTCTCTCTGGACCATGGTGGACTCGTGGGCCTCGGATCTCGACGTGACGAGCAAGAAGGTGAGCGGCGAGATTTGAAAGTCGACCGTTAGGCGAGTTTGAAATCACTCTCTCGGGGGAACAGGTTCTCTCGAGGGGCGTTCGATTATGTGCATACACGGCTGAGCGACCACCTGTACGTGAGTGTGCATGTGGGCATTCACGCACGCGTGCGCGAGACTCGAGAGGATCTATAGAGCATCGGATGCGCTCCACTCGCTCTAGGACTAGTCGCGCGTATCAATGAATCGAGGCGCGAGCTCCGGACGATATTTTTGTGCTGCTGTCGAGTCGGTGCGGTTTTGGAGTTTCGTGAACTGATCGGTCGTTGAAATTTTTAAAACCGCAAACTTTCTGTCCGGTGTGTTGTTGTTCCATGTGCGGGAATCTTATAGCCGATCGAGCGCGTTGAGATCGTAATTGTGTTTGAAAAGATGAATTTTATTCGAGAACATAGTAATAATCGTGGCATCGGTTCGAATGCGTGATTCGACTCGGTTTTTCTAAAGACATGTGAGAGTCGACAGCTAAAATGTAGAGTTAATGCACATGATTTTTAATAACAAAAATAGAGCGTAAACGTTTGGAAAGTGTATTTGGCCAGTTTACAATCACAACTATGAATTCCAAAGATAAAAGTAGTATTTTTAGGGTATGTTTAATTATTGAATCAACTTTTTATTGTGCATGATTTTGCTGATTTTGAAATAATACGTATAAAATAAGCCCAGCAGATTGAAAAATTATTTATTGATCGAACGCAAACTACAAACTCGCAAAATAAATATATTTAATAAACTTTATATTGTTGCGCTGCGCGATTTTAAAGCATTATGCCATTTATTTATTATGATAAACTTTGAAGGTTAAAGTCTATAGCTGTTTTGCAAACTGTAGTTAGAAATTTTTTTAACGACATGAAACTTATCCGATGACTACAGCAGCAATGGTGACATCAATTTCACTTGTCTTCTGTATTATTTAGTTATTGTTTATTTGAAAATAAAAATACTTCGAAATCTCTTTGAAAAAGAAGGATCATCTAAAAATTGAAAATATATTTTATTTTTAGTTAATACCAAGATTAGGACGACGAGCAGGCCACGGTAGTATACAAGGAGAGAAGAACGACGACGATCTGCTCGACAGTCCTGAGTCATTGTCTTCGGGGAAGTCGTCTACTAAAGGGCCGGCACCTGCTGTGCCGCCTCGAGCCAGAAAGACCGGCTGGGGTGATGATCTCAAAAGCGCCAAGTACCTACGTTGATTGCTGTTTACAAGCTTTTTTTATCTCCGTTTAATAAGTATTTGTTTTAAAATGCTCTGGTTATTTTTTGGAGACTCATTTTGATCTTTTTTTTTAAATGTTTGTTCTAATAAAGAGAGTTTATTACTTTTTCGAGGTCTTTGGTTTGTTTTATGGTACTTTATTTGAAATTTTAGAAATAACATTTTGGTGTTGTTATTATTTCAGACAAAGAGGAGTATCAGCGGCAATCGATCAGTAAGTAATTGTTCCCGCTTTGAAGCAAACTAAATTATTC
>UCQR01004260.1:0-16735 GCA_900474235.1 Cecidostiba semifascia
CACACACACACACACACACACACACACATTTGAGAATATTCTATATATAATGTATACTATATATTATTGCCACTCCGCCAGGATATCTTTGTGGTTCTTTAATGAGATTGATTGTCTCAATGTACAAGCAAAGTTAGTATACTAAAAATAAGAGAAAAGAAGGAATTTCTAGGTACAGGTGGAATCTATTATACTGGCGCCAGGTAAAAGTTCGCGCACGAAAAGTTAAATTGCCTCAAAAATAAATTAGTCTCCCATTCCCTTATATATACATATTTCAAAGTACAAACTACTAGAATTTAGCAAAACCCAACAATTATATGTATAGCATAACAATTAATGTTAAAAAATACTTGGAAGCTAGTCAAATTTTTCTCTTTGAATTAAGATGCAGAAAAAAATTGAGCTATCTTTTTTCAGCGTCTTTTATTAAAAATTTCATCAGAAACCATGACAATTTTAATAACAATAAAAGTAGTATAATGAAGGAAAAATAATGAATGAAGGTAAAAGTGTTATGGAAATAGGCTTTTAGCTTAGAAATTTTTTTATTAATTTACCGGCAAAACAGTTTAATAGATGTCAGCTTTGCGTTTCATAACTTTATTTTGGTTATTGAGTCCATCTCACACATAACCTTTACTTATTGGGTTATAAATTGAGGTTTATTGTTGTTTGAAGTGTAAAAAGCATATCTGATGATATTTAAAATAATATTTTTATAAAAATGTTTACTAAACATGTTTTTCGAATATGTTGTTAAAAACTTTAGATGTCATACATTAACTTTTATGCATATTGGTCTAGAACACGGTATGTTAGTAAAGTATGGATTTTGAAAAAATGAAATTATATTCTTCACAATAACTTATTAGTTAATAGTCCTCATCGTCGTCATAAACACAAAAGTAGTCCTCCTTTAAATAACGTATAATATCATTTAATATTTTCTTAGTCTTTATTACTTGAGCTTTTCCTTCAGCTCTTTGTTCGAGCAAATCAATCAGATGTTGATCACTTTTTAGGTACTCGCTAGTTAAAGAGTCGTGATTAATACCGGCGTTTGCCATTCTTGCCAACATAGGTTTAGATACTACTTTTGCAAGAGGTTTTAAACTTTGTAGGCAAATTCTGCTTTTTTCTTTTTTATGCATAGATTCTACAAGAGAATCGATTTTTTTTGCATTTTGCACTAAATCATTATATGAAATAAACTTATGAACTAATTTTTCTAGTAATTCAACATCGTACATTGCATCGTGCGCCCCTTCGGACGATAAATTCATCAAATCTTTGGCTAATATTGTTAATTTATGAGAGCCATTTCCTCTTCTATCAGGGAATCGCTTTCTGAACAAACTTAAGCTGTCAGTGAATCCCACAACTACTTTACGAAATTTTTCTATTAAAGAAAAATCTTTCATTTTTAATAAAAGCCGGGAGGAGTCAAAGTTGCAATTATGTGCAACTAGTACGCAGGGTTTACCTATCTTACTTAAAAAAATTATCAACTTTTGTAAAATTGATCTTAGAGGCAATGATTTAACTCTATTTCCACGAAGATACAAATCATTTTCGGTGGTGGTTAATCCGTGAACAAAAGTAGCCTGTGGGCTGATATCTTTTGTAGGTGTAGCATACTTATTAAAGACTAAATCTTTATACTTCATTGCTATCTGCAGAATATCGTCTGTGTTACCGAAACCACCGGTTTCGAGATCAAAAAATACTATTGCTATAGAATGAAACTGGTCAAGTTCGTAATCGTGAATTCTCTTGTCAAAAAGTTTCGGAAAATATGCTCCAAATTCTGGCCTATAACTATCGAAAGTTGATGATGCCATGGTGTGAATTTGCAGAGTCGATAAAGATATCTACGATATGCACGAAGAGATATTGGTTCTCAAGCTGATCAAGGTCACTCGTATACCTGCATGCACACAAATACTCTTTATTCTGTAAAAGAAAAATAAAAAAACCGCTTGACGATACGAATGATATTGAATATATATCACGAATGCTGCTGTTGCGTAACGGTTAATCATGTCACTCTTTACCTTATTTCTAGATCTTCAGAATCCGGGGACGACGACCTCTAGCGTACTTTGAAGTGTTTTCGCACTAAAAAACTATTCGGAGTCGAAATTTTAATAATATTGCACGAATATATAGATGATATAATTCTTTTCTCGAAAGTACCTGTTAATTCTTTCTCCTGTAGACACCTTGGATATAAATTTCGGCAGTGTTTTTTACTCGACGAACCTTGAGCAACAAAAGAAAGCTTACGTTGCGCATATTAACACGTCATATAGCGCTCTTGCCTGATGAGCGGTCCGTGAAGTAACTACCGCGAAGTTTCGGCTTATTTATAAGTGGTGGGCGCGAAATTCAAATTACCTGTTACGCTATAGAACTAGTCTGACGTTTATTATTTAAATACGCCTGTTTCTTCGGTTGAAAATAGCGACCTATTATTTGAAAGCTGATGTCGTTTTAAGTTTTCCAATAGTCGTTGAAATCATTTTATATACACACGCACACATTTGATACATGCAGTATCCTCAGAAAATTTTAAGAAATGAAGCGAACTAAGCTTTATGCTCAGCAAAAATATTTGAGTAATTAGGTCGCTAAAATACTTTTGTAAAAATCGGAATATGATGTGTGTGTATATATATATATAAATGGAACAAGTACATATAAGCTGCAATTTTTATTGGGTAAAATTCAATGCTAATTAGATGGCAGGAAATAAGAAATGCATATTTTGTAAAAACAGAACTGAGATGTTCATATATTAATTATTCTTTAACAATACAACATCATCTTGTAACCTGTACATACACTATTTTTCATTTTTAATGACGCATAATTTAAAAATTTCGTGTAACAATGTAAATTAGTCACGAATATACATACAAAAAATTATTACAAAGCGCACATTTTTGTAGCAAATGATTGTCTTAGTAACTACATTTACTCTACTAAAATATTTCTAATAATTTATTTACAAAAGCTACATCAAAGTACTCGTTTGACGCATATTAACGCATATCGGATAAAACCCTGCTCTATCGTTGAACGCATTTTAATTTCTATATTATATATACCTATCTGAAGCAATAGACTTAGCACGAGTATAAAAAGTGACAAACACAAATGATGTATGATATAGTACTTCGAATCTAAAGTCCGTACTCTGACTGTTAACAAAAATACAACAGAATATAATTTTTGTCAATGGACAAAAGACTCATGACGAAATTATATATGATTATAAGTACTAGGCGTATTCCGGGCTCGTCGTACCTTATAATGTCATCGTCCAACATTTATTGACTTCCGATTGTCCTCGAAGCATTTATATGAATGCGGTATACAAGCTTTTATCTAGGCGAGCCTTATAAGAAACCGGAAGTCACTGAGAGTTCAAAGTCATTTGAACTCATACGATTTGACTACAATGTCGATTTACACATTATTTATCGAACTCTTAATCTAAATACATCTTTGATCACGATTTAACCCTTTCGATCACCGGATTCATCATAAAGCATCGATTTTCAAAATTTTTCCATTAAAATTGTCAATATTGTAATGTTAATACTTTCAACTCTGAATTGTTACTCGAACTCGACAAGAATACTCGAAGGGTTAAATATTTTTGCTTCTTACTAAAATCTATCATATACTGAAGTGTCATGAACGGTTATTATAGTGTTACATCTGTCACATATCTGTACTACGTAAATTCGTGCATTGCAGTGTGTGGTATGCGCCATATCTGTCTAATTAAAAATGAAAGCATTTCAATAGTCCTGCTATAATTATAATAAATTACAATAAAAAGTTGGAAAAAGTCTCAAATGATTTTAGATTTTTTTAAGTATCGAATCGACGACTCAAGTCATAGTAAGTAGATACCGAATTTCAAATAAATAATTTTCTTACACGTAATACGTAAGTCTAAAATTATTCAATAAATTACACAAAAATTACCAACGCATGATAAGATGAGCATGAGAAGCAGCGGCACCTGCTGCTATAATACGATAAACAAATGATTCAAATGACGTCGAGATCTCTTCTCTTGCACTTATACCCTTTCAAAGTGTATCCAATATTCTTAAAACACAGTTTTGCATCCCATACGTTCACGTGAAACAAAAGATCGAAGATTAAACGAGAAATATTTACAAAGCGAACGGAACAATAGAAGCCTTCAAAAGGTTTTTTCCGTATTAAAATTCAAATGTACACACGCGTATATAACTAAAACATGCAGGCTCAAGGCAAAATTGTCGTTATTATGTCAACAGGACTGATGGTAGTTGTTAGCTCAACAGGACTTAAGGTTGTCGTGCTGTTGATTACTCCTAGCGTTGTCGACAAGATCGTCTGGACGGTTGCGTTTACGATGGTTCTATTACTGCTGCCCATCAAGGCCTCGGGGGTTTTGTAGAGGGCGATAATGTCTAAGAGTGAGATCCAGGTACCGGATACGAGAGCGCAAATGGCTACCAAAGCAAGGAAGCAGTTCTTCCACAGCCTCCAGTTGCAAGTGCCAAGGTGACTCTCCCAACAGGAGACAGTTTCCACAATAGCCGGGATGAAGATGCCAAGGAAGGAGAAGAATATAGCTCCGACCAGCGAGATGAATGGTTCCAGTGTGGGAACCAACATAGCCACACTCACTGCAGAGAAAAAAAGAATCGAATCAGTATTGCAAAAACTATGAGTATTTATAGAGGTGAATGGAATTGTAATCGTTACCTGTCAAAAGTACCATCAGAATTCTCATGACAGTCTCTCCGAAAACTTCCCATCTATGACTGAACTTGTGCTTGATCGAGTTCCAGATGATCTCCAAGGGTACGAAAAATTGTAGTCCATAAGTAAGTATGACAGCCAGCGCGATCAAGATATTTACGACCTGTCCAAGGCTAAAAGTTGGAAAAGCGTAAATAATTAGTACTCTCGTCGTTTACAAATAACGTAACCTTTTATTCCAGTCATTAGACTAACAATAGTGTCAGTGCAACTAATGGTCTTATTATTCATAACAGTCGCACTTACATTTCTCCAGGCGGAAGATTGAGCGTAATGCTGCCCTTGGCGTTGTCGCCGAAGCTCAAGTAACCAAAGACTCCCATCATCGTGTAAAGAGAAATGACGACAGTCATGGAAATATTAAGGACACCAGGACAACCGATGAAGTGGTTTGGATTGGCCATGCTGTTCTCGATCGGCATCACCTTGAAATTAAGAAAAAAAATTAATTAAACTATATTATACAACTTATTAGCAACATCAAATGGACTTCCTGCCGATCACTTTAATTGGTGAAAATGAGGAAACTACAATGTGTAAGAAACTTACGGTGCCGATTCCTTCTATTGCGAAGATGACGGTCGCGAAGAACTTGGGCAGCTGTGCCCAAGATGACACGAAGTGGATTTCGCTCAATGGTTTGAGATCGCTGAATATGTAGTAGAGCGTGATCGAGAAACCGACGGTCAAGCTCATATTGGCAATCACCGAGAATGGAACAAGGATTTTCAGATGACGAATTTGTCCAAGTAGAACTACAGCCGGGATGAGACAGAGCATGTACGTTCGCTTTGGTATGTCGATACCGCTGTACTCGTCACCCAACTGTAAAGAGAAAATTTGAAAATTTATTTTTTATTTTTGCAACGTTTTTCTAGAACTTTGTACTTGACAGATATATCGTCGTCATAAATTTTACTTCTATTTATAACTTTTCTGATAATTCGGATGAGTATATTTGAGGTGATTAAATTCATTCTAATTGATAATCGTTTTAGCACCGATAAAAGCGATAATTAGTGAATGATATATATTGCATTTGACAGATTTATGAAAGTGGATTTCTTATGTAACGTCGACTTCGCGTCAAAATGAAGTGCACTTAAACATCATAAAGTGTCGTCCATAAAATGTGGAACATTAAACGTTATCTATACACTTGCAAACAATGTCGGTACGAAGCGGGTACATTACCTCACACTAAACTCGTTAACATTTTTATTCCTCTTTGACTACAAGAGAAATAAGAAGCGCGACAAAGTTTAATAAAAACCGGAAATTCTTCGAAAAGTATTTTGATACAACTGAGTCAATGCTAACGGCATTTCTCACCTCTGACAACTGTTATTTCTAAATAATGAATAATCAAAAATATTACTTCAGCAATTCAAAAAGTTTACTCACCACTTTGATGGCGTCCGCTATGAAAACGATATAGACGCAAGAGCCGCCTACGTAGGTAGCGCATAGCGCCCAGTTGACGAGGTTCTTGGCGAACCCGGCGTACTTTCTCAGCGGTTTCGGGCCAGACTCGAAGGCCGCACCGGCCGTCTCGGCGTACGTCATCTGAGGTGTCTTTGTCCTTCGACACAGCACGTGCGATGATCTCACCAGGATGTGTACACAGTGGGAGCACAGGATACCGATGATTACGGTGCCGATACCACCGACCAGCAGACCACCGTTCTTTATAGCACTAGGCATCGCCAGGATGCCTGTGCCCAGTGACGACTTGATCAGATGTGTCGCTGAACCGACGTCTCTGTAAACAGATGAGAATATTTTTATTTTAGTTGAAATTTTTACATTTCGGAGTGTACGGGAAAAGAACGACTCGACAACCTATTCCATAGTATGTATACTAATCAGTTTAGCTTTAGTGCAGAATTCTGTGTTACTGATAGACAAAACCAATATTGGAATTATATTCGCCGATAAAATGTTCTATTTGCCAAATTGAATTTTTCGCCGATATATATCTATTAGTTTGAAAAAAAATTGACGCGGCTGATAAATTCTGCACGTGTTTCAAATGCTCATTCCTGATGATCTGAATGGAAATTACTCGCATGCTATAAGAATATAATTATGTCAACAATGTCAACTTTTCCGCACGTTTCTTCAGGCCGATATTATACGGTGAGATAGCGATTGTATTAGTTCATACGGAATTCGTGATAACAGTCATGTTTTTGAAAGCCATTTCCATAACATTGTTCACACTCGAAAATATTTGATTGACTACAACGCTCCAAGTTTTCGTTATGACATCAGTAATCTGATAAGTGATCAAAATACAATAACGAAAATTTCTCGTATAATACTCATAAATTCCAATTCGATGACTATAATTGCGTGACTGTATAAATAGCACATTTTTTCCATAAGATGTGGAAAGGTTTCGATACGATTACACTTCCACAAATAACAGATTCACAATTAAGTTTTCCACTATCAACCGACCGTATAATCCCACTCGGAATTTCCACTCATCCCAAAAAAAAACCCACAGGTTCGCGTGATTTTCCCAAAAGTCCCCCGAACCACACATCGTTCGCCATCGCACATTATAAAACGATCATCAAAAACCAACGAAAAGTATAATCACCGGTCGCACTTACTTTCCGAACACGCAAAGTAAACGCGACCTTGATCCCGATCATGCAGAACTCAGGTGAAAGGTCCCTCGCGCGCGAGTAAGCACTCGTTATTCGTTTTATATCATCATCATCATCATCATGATCATCGTTTATATTCCTTTATTTTTCATCCAAACGAGCCAACTCGCCGCTTGAATCTATATATACATACATAAATCCGGCAGCTGAGGACAGAAAAAAAAAGTGGAAGGGAAAAAAATCCGAAATTAATCGGTGGCGACGCTTCACCTGGTTCGTTGAAGGTCTCGTGCAGCCAAGTGCAGATAGAGCCTGTTCGGCTCTCTTTTTATACGTGACGGAATTCCACTCGGTTTCGTTGTTGTTGATGCTCTCGCGCAACGGTGCACGCACGTGCGCTTCTGTATTATAACGATGTATATGTTTGTACAACTGGCGAAAAGTAGGTTTTCCGATCCACGTCCTACGTTTAGTTTTGCTTTTACGCGTGATGTGCGATTTAACGACTCGCTGAAAGTTTAAGTATCGGATGATTGTTGAGTTATTATTTCTCTGCTCGTCACGGGTGTCTAGAAAAATAATATTTATCGCGATACTCAAACGTCTCGTCTATTATATATACAATACTCTACAGGATCAAATTGAATCGTTCGTTGAGAAAGATTTATTTTGTAATCCTACGCTGTGATAATAATTAAATATCAATTTGCTTACGACCCATATAATAATGCGTGCAAAAGAGAAAATTACGCAATATAACATTACACATAGTTCTAGCTTCATTCCCATTTCTATCATTTATCATCCCATATATACCCTGCGATTACATTATATATACATACAAACGAAACTCCGGTCATTGCGCAACAATAATAACGCCCGGGGAGAAAGTATATTCCGCATCAGCTTTAATTAAGAAAAAAAAACAGTCGTCACTCGCTTTCATTAGCCCGAAACTCATTTCGAATTCATTCGCGCGCGTAAGAGAGTCGCTCGAAAAAGCAGAGGAAAAAAAAAAGAATCGCAACAAAACAAATGCCAAAGAGTCCATCGCCCGCGACGAATCGCCGTCTCTATCTCTCTGCGCGCGCGCGCGCGCGCCCGTATAATAATTCACGCTTTCGAGAGCGTTTCCTTTTGTCATTATACATTGTTCCCGTCCATTGTGCGGCACTTATAAACTCCCCCCCGCTAGCGCGGACTCTCTGAAAAAGTCCATCTCATTTCCGTGTTATACTCGCGCGCGCGCGCGACTCTATAAACTCTCCGCACGCAAAAAATCAGCGTCTTTTTCATCCGTTAACGCGATTTTCCTTTCTCGCGATGACTGGTATATGTACAGAGGACGGAAATCTATACGCCGTCGTCAGAGGTATTGAGGTCGCGGACGAGCACTTGGAGTGTGTGTACATAGACACATATCCGATTATCTGTTATAGCCGTATATAAAAGGAGAGAGAGAGAAGCGCGCAACCTTCGGTAAATGCATTTTTCGCAGCCGCGAGCGATTGATAGACGATGAATATTCAGCGATTTTCCGAAAAACCGACGAGAGCTATATGGCCTTCGAAGCGCGCGCACGCGCGACAATCCTTAAGCGAAGTGGTTCTGTGTAGTGTGTGTATAATATGGCTTTTGGAGGACTTCTGACTTTCTAATTTGAAATTTATTGGTACGGTTCTCTGCGCCGTTCGACGACGTGAGGGAGACGTCGCGAGATCGCGAAAAAAGACGAAGAAGAGATTTAAACTTTGCTTGATCATCTTTGCTTTTAGATTTTGGCATGGATTGTGAATTAACGCGTAAAGAATTTTTGTCGAATTACTGTATAATAAAAAAACTTGATCAGATAATTTGAACTCATAGCTGCGAATTTCAAGAATGCATCAGTTATGTCACACCACTGAAGAAATTAAAAAAAAAAAGATAGCTGTGTACGGAGAAAAGAATCACACAGGTATGCATGTACTTACGAGGTCGCATGTCTCTTATCTCTGTGATCGAATGGGTCGTAGAGTTCATCCTTCTCGTGGTATTGGCCAATCACCGGTGCTATTTTCGTTCTGTAAATTAAAAAAAAAATGACTGCATTTAGTTTCCCAGCTATATAATAGTGCCACAGATTCACGCGAAGGATTTTCCCATTAAATCCATCATGAATATCTATAACGTCCCCGAGCCTAATTGAATCACACCGATATACATACATGTATAGTCGTCAAGATAACGAAGAAGAATCAGTGCAATTAAGAAGGTTTCGTAAGAAAGTTATACATTTTGTCGCCCGGTAGATAAGGTAAAAACGTTTTCCACATATAGCAGACACGTGTTTGCTCGAAGATGTTATATATTATTGCAACACGTGGAGTTGTAGTAGTAGTACATATATACACGTTTTTAATCTGACTAATCGCTGATAACGAAGCGCACGGGTGACGTCCGATGAATCAAAAAAAAATCTAGATTCAATGTCTTCGCGACGACGTTGAACATGTATGTGCATTCCATCCATGACTCTTATCTGATGATGATTGATTTTTATCCGGCCGATGTATGTATGTGTCGGACAATAAATGAGTAGAGGTATATATACACTGTAAAAAGCCGAGGTCTTTACTCTCGCACACGAATTATACGTTATCGGTATATTATAATATACTTTGTCGTATACTCCACACCGCTAAAGATATGCGCTTTGTCATATTTTATCGGCAAATGCGAATTTACCTCGTCAATTGTCATTGTGGAATCGCTATTGTGGAAACATTTGTTTAAAAGCCGAGCGTTAACAAGGTTTATTCGCAAATATGCGAGCAAACGCAAACAGTTCTTCATTGTTTGAATGACGATTTTTTCATTGCATCCCGATGAGCTTGCGCTCATGTTTACAAACTCGATTCATCGCGTCAATTATATTTCTTTTTTGCTCTATACAATTAATAGTAAAACAAGGTCGAGACTCACGTGCTGCTGAAGTCTCTCATTTGCTCTCCCGGAGCCTCGTTTGCTTCCTCCTTCTTGCCCATCGTGGAAATCTGAAAAAACAAAAGTTTTCCTTTATAAATATCGAGATGAGAGAGAGAGAGAAAAAAAAGTAAGTAGCATGAGCCATCAATGCGTTCGTGCGCTTGCGCTATAATGAATAAATCCGTCATCCTCTTGCAAAAATGAACACATTGTAAAATAAACGCCTACTGTATGTATAATGAAAGAGTTATAATTGTCAAGCTCTCCCGCTCGCGCCTCGTATAGGCGCGCCGCAAAGCATTTATTTTTACAGCGCGAGATTTTTACCTTATTTGCGCAATATGTGCATCACACTTCGAAACAATAAATGCAAATGACACAGATGCACACTTTAGCCGCGGCAGTTTTTATATTCGTGTCAAGAGAGTGAACAATGCTGATGCCTCGTCTCGTTGTCGGCGCATATATAGGAAAAAAACTCAATCGCGTCCTACTTGATGAAAAAGATTTAAGTGATGTCAACGTATAGAAGGATATGTACAATTACGTTCGGAAAATCTTAGATCACCTTCGATATCGCGAGGAATTTCCGCTCGTATTATACCATCAGGTAACGAAGAGACGAGTATCGTCGTGCTCTCGATTTGAATCTAATGGAATTTATTAGAAACTCTTTGTAATCTCTCGAGATAATAGGCTATATCAAAGATGTCATATACACGAAGAAAAAGGACATGTGCTTTGTCGATGACTGTGAAGAAAAAAATGTTGTGTGATAAAGAGGATCACGAGTATATCGATGCCTAGAACAGATAAAGATAGGCTTAGCGTCGCGCGATCTCCGTTTCCTTCCTCTTCTAATCTCGCTCACGCGTTTTCACGTGTCTGTGTGTGTGCGGTATATAAGGCACTTTTTACTACAGACTAACTTATCACACATCGAGGGATTATATAAAATAATTGTGGAAAGCATCTCCGGCAATTTTCGGAGAGTTTCGTATAATGAAATTAACGTTGGGCGTTTCATCAGAATATTTCATTTCGACGCTTATTCTCTTGTTCATTAAGTGGATCAAAAGACTGATACCGATTGGCGTGTATGTTATCCTTCTCGAGCAATCGCGAGAGGGCCGTTATTATTTACGACGCATTATTTACAAACATCGGATCTAAAAATAATACGAGAGAATAAATTCGTGGCGGCGATCGTATACACCGTCGTTGATAAGCGAACGCCGACGACGGGTTGCACAATGCTAATTAAGCATCGACACCTGACATTTTTCTACCTACATTTTCCCTACAGCTAATCTCGTACTTTCTATCTCGGAAAAAAGCGAAAGGTATGCGCATATAAGTATACAAACACATACACAGTCTTTCACGTCGTCGTCGGATCTCTAATTAAAATCGAAGTGTATGTGTCTGTTGCGTTCGATTGATTTACAGCTCTTGCGCTGCGCATGACGCGAAACACAATAATTTCAAAAACAAAAAAAAAATTGCTTAAACATCCAGACGATATATAATCCGATCGATGATCGATCAACGACGCTTGATTTATACGAGGAATATATACAATACAAGCGATAGGATTGATATGTATATAGTTGATAATACATTTTTGAAAAAAATCGAATCTCATCTATGATAATACCGATACGTCAATAAGACTCGTCGTTATCGCTCGAATTGTATACACTCCGTCAAGCTTAAAATTCCTGAGTTTCCTCGTAACGATCCCGTCGCGAATCATTAATTGACATCTACTCTCGTGAGATATAACCTTCTTTCGACGAAAAGTCGCGGAAGTGCCGCTTTGTATACTATATCCTAATACCTATATCAACGAAAAAAAATCAAACATCATTTTTTTTTTTTTTGCGACACATAGGTACACACTATAGAATGTATACCACACTTACTTCCCCAACGAGTGAAATCTCTCGAACGTCAAAACGCGCGCGACTCGCGTGCCAGTAGTCCATCCTTCTCAAAGCACACATACACACACAGTTCGGCAAAAGTCGTACCGTTATATATATATATATATACACCTATATATAGCTGATGGCGGCGGTTGCATAAGCGCATTTAAAACACACCGCGGCTAAATACGGCCATTGTATGAGCGCGCGATGAATGGGGCTCTCGAGCGTATAAAAAAAAAAGAGGAGACAACGACGACGCGCGCGATCTGCCTTGTTTTTATTTTCAGCGCTATATACCTACTTTGCTATTCCGCGTGGGCTCGACAGCAGGTCTGAGCCGAACAACAAAAGCCGAGGAATGCGCCGAAAAAAGAGTAGAGAAGCGGATGCTTCGGGTGTATATTTTTGCATCACAATAAAAACGAAGGCGCGCGTGGAAAGATTTCGCGCAGATGTTTTGCGTGCGGTGTATGTGTGTGTGTGTGCGTATAAACACGCGGAGAGCAGCTGTAAATTCCATAGTTTGCCGCGCAAATGAATAGACGACGCAGTTATCGTGTATTACGAGTTTTCTTGTTTTTCGCGTCTTTTGCTATTATATATACCACTAGGAGACAAAGTATATAATAGGTGCGTGTGTGTGTGTGTGTGTGTATACCATAATAAGTTTTTTTTGTTGCGTCTGAGTAGCCAATAAGGAAATAAAGCAGGATGTCTGTTACCGAGAGCAATATTGAAAAATCGAGTGTCTCGACGGCATAAACAAGTATTTACTACGGCAAAAACTATATGCGTATATACATTTACATAACGAGGCGTATATTCAGTTCATATTATAGGTGTACACACAGAGAGACGGAGAGAACGACAAATGCCGCATATTAGCGACTGTGCATCGGCTGCAATCGATTATTCAAACTCGAGCGCAGTATATACTTCCTCAACGTATTAGCATATAGGATTAACATTTCAATGAAAGTATTATAAGAGCGCATTTAATAAAGATCCGCGACAATATCGAGACTGGATTACGTTATTATATGTTGAACCTTCTGCCGTATTTCGAATAATGAACAAAACAGATAAGTCGTATACTATATTGAACCTAGTTAAAATCAAATACTCCATTAACGTTCTTGCACCAGTGACATGTCTCTCGCCACGTGCCTCCTCGTTTGATTGTTTTAACAAGTAGCACGCCGCGGCTTTCTCCGAGAGATGCGTCTAATGCGCGGAGAAAGAGTCCGGATGAGATCACTATACGGCAGTGGAAAAAGGGTGCAGGCGCGCTATGCGGAAACGGAATTTACACCGCTTCTTTTTCCGCGCATTTTTAAATATATTTCAGGCGGAGAGATACACTCTCGACGATCCTTTGTTTATATACACATGAAAGTCAGTCTTTACGTAAGCGCAATCAAGGGATTGATTAGATATTGCGTCGATGACAAGAAACTTATTTTGATTTATGGAAGAATAGAGGCTGATGTTGAACGAAAAGAAAAAACTCTATTGTTGTGGAGCTGCCACGTGCAGCAGTCTCTCGATCGGATCAAATGAACCGAAACGGCGCGTGTGTGTGTCGAGTCATGTATACATAATAACCGGTGCAACGTTGTTACATGTTGTCAAAAGTTCGAGCGAAAGTCCATCAAGCCGCGCGTAGACTTGGAGAAAAAAAAATAGAGGCACACACGCGGCGTGGAATTTAAGGCCATCACGTGGAAATTCCGTGTCGCCTGTGTTGTGCGAATAGACGAGCTGCTGGCACTTTTTTTTCTGCATATATAATATTCGTTCTTTCTTTCGAGATATACACACACTGGTCATTGTCGTCACCGAAAAAGCACGACGCTCTGCCAACGAGACAAAAGAACGTATAATTATAAACTGCTTCTACACCATGAAGTTTCCTTCAGAAAACGAGCGCATCGGCGCACACACATATACCGATCTCAGGAGAGCAGATCAGAAACCGCCGCGTGTATAAACAAGGAGAGCGAGAGCGTAAAAAGCGCCGAGGAAAGAGAAGACGGAATATCGGGCGCGAGGATTCCTAGATGTACTTACTCCGATGCGCCGCCGTGCAACCCAGATATCTTGAGCACCTGTGTGTTTCACCGCCTTATATACAGATTCCCGTGGAGATAAATACACGAGCCGACCGGTCCCGCACTTGGAGGTGAAAATTGCGGAATTCGTTTACTCCGATTTTTCCACGCTCGTAAGTACTTGCCAGACACCGAGTCGCGAGTAAAGAGGATGCGCGCGTGGATCGGATGGATGACTAAGTCATCAAGCGTTCTTTTATATTGCCGGATCGGATATGTCGACCTGCGTATTTGGCGAAACTTTTTTTTTATTCTTCGAAATGCTAGATATACCTAATAGAATGATGTTATCGCATTCGTATTATCGGGGCACGTTTAACTGGTATTTCAAGTTGAATTGTTAAGTGATATTTTCTAACGTATCCATCCACCCGTTTATTATAATAGCCAAACAAACACTCGCACCACATCAACGCCTGTTTACTTATTCTATAATATGCTCTCATCGGCGATTCTCTCAAAACGAGAACGACTCTCGAATCACATTTATTTATAAATTTCCGCAGGTATACACATACGCAGCGCATATTCTATATAAAGCCTCGAAAAGAATCAACATATCCTACGGAGGCAGTTACTTGGAAATTCCGTTCTCCGCTCCCGCGTAGTAGTTTATTGAGCAATTACCTGACCGCGCGCGCACACACACACACACACTAGCTATATATAGCTATATACATACTACATTGAAGAAAAAGAGAGAGAGAGAGATGAACGGACGCTCGCGTGAGATTTGCATTTTTTTAATTTCAAGCTAAGCTCGACCGTCGCCGCTGCTGCTGCTGTTGTGTATATATACACCGAGGCAATGGTGATGATGATGATGATGACGGCGATGCGATAATAGTTCGAAAGTGATTCACACACGAGAGCCTTCACCGGTTATATATACATGTTTGAGAAACAGAGAGGAGCTGCCGCTATATACTACTATAAAGGTTACGAGTGCGTTACACTTTCCTGCGCCATGTCGTTGACTTTGAGCAATTTATTTCTCCGCTTTTTTTTTTCATTCTTCTTTCTTTCGCGCGGCTTTTTTTCTTAATTGGTCAAGCTTTTACGAAACGCTTGCTTAATGTTCGCATTGTGTTGGTGTCATGTGTGTATATTTATTTAACTAATTGCGAGAATGAGGGAAAACTATTATATGTGTGCCATTTAAGTGAAGGTTCGTCGTATAGTGTCTGTTTTAAATGAATGACGATGCGACCGTGCCTAGATATCTCGAATTTGTTTTTGCTCGCGTTATGTATCGACAATATATAATTATCATGTACGTAACGATTATATGAGCCAGTGAAAAATGCGTTAATATTATTACACGAGCTTTCGAATGGCGAGCAACGCGTCCAAAAAGAATGGTTCGAAACTTTTAGTGGGACGTACGCGATACTTATAAAAGAATCGACCAAGGCTGCGAGAACGATGGCGAAATCTCTCTCTCTATACCGACGCGCGCTCACCGATCCTCGAAAGGCTATATACTATATTATACTCTGCGGTCGAGGACTAAAAATCGCGTTACTTTTTCTATATCCTGTTCGTTATACATATTGTCTTCTTTTTTGTTCTCCACTTGTACGTATAATTTTTTTTTTTTTTTGCACCTTTGACAATATCGCTATAATTGGAACGCGAGTCAGGAAAAGCGCGCACTTCCTCGCTTGTATGTATATGTATATAGTGAACTTGACACGATGTAGCTCGAGCGGAAAATTCAAGTGAAAATCATTATCTCGCTTCCTCGACAAGTATACAAACGAGTGCCAACTTTATCGGTCTAATGAATTCGCTCCGATAACAATGAAGTCAAGCGAGAGACGCGTAGTTCTTACACCTCGAGTTATAATGTTTAATTTCACTTTTTTGTTGTTCTCTTTACGTATTACTGTTTCAGTATATACAAACTTACTTGTAAGTCGTTGTCACGGGTTGAAAGCTCCAAAAACGTTCAAAGTCCTCTATCTCTCTCTCTCTATCTCACAGGATCGCACTCGCACAGTCGATGTATTATTATCCCGGCGTAGTGTTAAAAAAGTGTCTCCCAAAAACACTTCGTATCAAAATCTCAACAAAGTATACAAAGCACTATAATGTTGCGAGGAGCGGATTGGGCGCTTTTATTCACGCGGACACACGCACGTGAATATACCGTCGTGTTTGTATGTCCGCAGTGGCGGAGAGCATGAACCGTACTAGAGCAGAGCGGCGACAGAGCAGAAAACAGAGAAAGAGAGAGAAGAGATTTTAAAGTGTGTATATATATATATAAGAG
>UCQR01004261.1:0-16708 GCA_900474235.1 Cecidostiba semifascia
CGGTTTATCCATCAATGCATCGTAAAAAATGCAAGTTCGTTTTGTCTTGTACAAATCAACGAATCAATCTTCTCTCTACAAATGACTTTTGAAGCTACGTTCCATGATTATATACTTTATAGTATATTCAACAATTGTAAGGTACACGATGAATATATGAGGCAGTCGTTATATCCAAGTCAACATAGTTACAGAATAGCTGCTTAACATTTATAACTTTCCAGCACGTCGAGAGTATATAGAAGACACTATACATATAGCAATTAAACATTTAGGACGTTCCGCGTACTAAAAAGTAAAGTCGTAAAAAAGAAGTCGCAAACAGAGTCCCTTTGTTCGCATATACTGCACGATCGTCGAGTGTACATTAACGAGTTGAGAAATCGAAGAAAAAAAAAACAGGCGCGTTCGTATAATCATTGTCGTCGGAACAATACAACAGTCGAATAAGCGTCCGTTCCTCATCATCCTTCTGTCTTCAACGAGTATATAGGGGTTGAATTTACAGACCTCGAGAGGTACGAAGAGCAAAAATCGTAGTAATGAGGTAAAGGACTGCGTTTATCAAACCGCAGATCTGTAACAGAAGAAGAAAAGCTTTGGCTATTATATAATTCCTAAAGAAGTTGGATACGCACTCTGAACAATTTTTTTTTATTGTTATGTAAAAAAAATGCCAGTGATGCCAAAGGTATAATAAATTAGAAGAAGACTCACTGATGCACCCATCTGCAGCTTCTCCCACTTAGAGTGTCCACCCGAGACCCTTTGTATGAGCGTCACCGATGCGGCAAGAAGAAGAGCGAAGGCAATTGCGTGGAACAGTAGTTCCTGTTTGGAAAATCATGATGATGAGTACAAGAGTAGTATATAAAAGCAAAAGGTATATAAATAGAGCAGAGACTTTTGCTGCTGCTGCTGCTGCTGTGTTTGTACCAAAAGTGTACTTACAAAAACGGTTTTCGAAATGATGGACTCTGTGGTGTACGAGCAGAGATAGCTGAGCACCAGAATGAAGCTCGAGATCATAAAGGTAGTGGCTATCAATATAAAGAAGAGGTTCTCGGTGTAAACACTGTAGCCATAATTGCTTATCGCATATCCGGACAAACCCACGCTGATGGCGCCCAGGATCTATATACGTGTATAGTAATTATAATATATATAAGGCTATGGCTTTATATATGACTATATATATAACTATATATATATTGATAAGAATTTACAGGGATTAAATATTTAGTCTGGTCGTGTCAGTGCAGTCGTATTAGTCATGTAGTATAGACGGTTGACCTAAGTTTTTTATCGTCGATATCGGCGTGACGACTCATCTCTCTCTTGCAAAAATTCTTATTCTCGAAAAGATTATTAGCTTTACGAGGATTTCATTCATTTTTTGCTTGTAAAGCAAAGGATACGTGCTTGTTGGTTATATTTAGAGTAATGAGTAATAAAGACTTTATATACCAGATAGACCTCGGATTGATGAAAGTGGCTTTCGTTTTAAAAAAATTACAGGGTGTGTACACAGCTACTTCGTGTTGATGGGACGATAGCGTTATAGCTTCATGCTCAAATGTTAAACACAAAAATTATGCTCTAATTGTTAATGTGATCGGTGCATAAGCTATAATTAAACAATTTTATAGCGAAAAAAAAATGACATAGAACGTGTCCTTGCGGAATAACTCCACGTGTGAAGCATAATCAAATTCGACACTGAATATAGCAAAAGCGTCGTTAATTTATAAACTGCCTCTTCCTGTTTCTCTTCAATATTCATGATTTCGATACTACTGCGTACAATATTTTATTGACAAATTATCGACGTCTCGCGCTCGATTTTCACAGTTGCCTTGTCCTCCTGCCTAATAAAGACCGATCAAGGTTATTCCAAGCGACATTCCTGGGAAAACGTTATGACAACAAGGTATAATCATTTATAGACTATACGAAGGATCATATGAATTTTTCAATTTTGCATGCTCACGCAATGAAATTCTTAAAATACTTCGATTTCGAGTTCGAGGCAAAATCGTTAAAAATTCACGAGACCATTTTTCACTCGACGCGCATGTGTGTCGCGTCGGCGCTGACGATGATGCCGGCGTCTCGAAATATACACGTGAAATTCTGGGAAAACTATATGGCTGAGGACTATATAATATATTTTCGCTGCTTTGCTAACACACTGGAATCTATGCCAAGTGTTCTCCGTATATTGTACACGACAATGTAAATTATAGCTGGACGAGATTCGCGGTGTATTTTTTTGAAAGAAAGCTTCCTCATTTTGAGAGCTTTTTTTGTTTATCTTTACGGTTTGGTGATTAATAGAGAGCAATATACGTTTTTATTGGTATTAGATAAAACCTGGAGGCCTGTGTTATAAGACTCGAAAAAGAAAAATAATTGCAATACGGGGCTTATCAGGATAAGGAAGCTTGCGCCTGATTAGAGCCGGTATTTTATATACGGTGTTTAAAGTTACCGAGAATTTCGAATGACACATTCGATTTTATTTCAAATATTACGTTTAAATCATTCACACTATTATAACACATCGTATATAAGTATAAACAATTCCCAGCGAATTAGGTCATGGCACGATCTCCGATTAAAAAGAAAAAGAATGTATTTATCATACAGAAGCGAAAGCGTGTGCATTGCAAGCACCACACGCGACCGGACAAAAATAAAGATGAGGCAGTTTTCGTCATCGCCGGTATGAAGCAGTCAATCGTCTCGCAGCCGGAGGCCTCGATTTTTACTTCACGAAACGCGAAAACCTCACGCACAGCCTCGGATACTATTATATACACATATGCATGGATGAGAAAATCGCTGTGGAATGTTGATGTCGTAGACTTCACTCCAGCGTCTTTTTTACTCGTCGAATTCTGTGTTTACACGGCGAGCAATCAATGAGATTTTTTATAATATATAAGTGAAAATAAAATGAATAAAAGTACAAGAAGGAAAACTTTATCGTCGAAAGTCGACATGTATTCCAAGAGCGAAGACATTCGTTTCAAAAGCGATAGAAAGGATTCTCGGAAAAGAAAAATCTGAAACGTAGACGCGAATGCAAGTATTTATCGCGATCCGCAAGTCTGAGGTAATACGAACCACTTGAGCGAGCTTCAGCATTCCGGTCCAAGATCTGCAGAAAGTCGTGTTGATCGCCGACGGACTGCCCGTCGTTACCGTTCTGGTCTGGATCGTTACCGAGTGCGACATGGTTGCTTATATATTTGTTTTTTTTTCCTGTAAAATATAATAAATATTCAAAATTTCAATCGACGATATGCTATAAAGGAAAATAATAATGGTCATAAAATGCGCGATATTATATCCCCATAAGATGGTAACCGACGAAAACAATGATCCAGAAAATAGCGCGCGCGCGCGCTGACCATATAATCCAAAAGAGCACAAGGCCATCCAATGCGTGCAACGCACTTCCATACTGACCCACATTTTTAGCGCGCATTCATCATCTCGATCTCTCATCACATAAAAATAACTCGAGACGTTTTTCATGTACGTATACTTATACTCATCAAGTGCATATCAACGCCCCCGAAGAGGGCTTTACGCGATATCGCGAGACTGGTATATGTCAACAAGTTGTTCTTTTGCGCGCCGATGATTGGTTTATCGCGGCGGTGGCTAGCATTTTTCTTTCGCGTTATATTTTTTTGTAAATACACTAAAAGATCACCGCGGAAAGCTGGAATATCGTGTCGCTTTATCTATATGTGAATAAGTGAAAAAAAAAAAAACAAACACGTTAGTATAGCTTCTAATAATAGTCGTGAAATAACTCGGGCTAATTAATGCGTAAGCTGATATAAACAATTTTTTGATAAGACCGCTGCACGCGCGCCAAAGACAGAAAGTGGTAACGGACACGGCGCACATATTAGGTGTATACAGAAAAAAAATTCACAGGAGGAAACATCCCGTCCGCGAATCGATACCACAGAGACGCGCCGGTGCGTCATACGGGGTGCGTTCTTTTTCTAGTCTGATGGGTGGATGTTTCCGGTGGTCTACTTTAATGGTGGAAAATGACGGCGCGATTTGGAGCTGACAGGTGTGTTTATTTCAAATTTCGTGCAAGGCCTATATAGTCGACTCGATAAGATTGTACTCGTCTCGAAGTATTGATTGACAGATCGTTTCTTAATGGCTGTATATTATTCCGAAAATTCCATTCCAATGTACAATTCTAAAGATCATTTAATGAACACCTTATTGTTTCTTAATGACTGTATACACTATATTTCGAAAATTCCATTTTGATGTATAAATTTAAAGAGCTTTTAGTGAACCTGTTTACTGAAAACACTCATCTAACGCAAACTATCCGAAATAAAAACTTATTCAAAACTTCCCCCGTGTATAATAGATCAAACAGAGATCGTGGCCCTCATTATAAATATACCCCGCGCGTTTGAGAAATCTCACAAACAAAGAATCAATTTCCCCGTGGAAATCCGATATCCGGCCGTCGATTATTCGCGTCTAAAAATCGCCGTCACCATCTATTTTCGTTCCCCTACAAACACTCACACACACGGACACACTTTATAAAATAAAAACTTCTCGCTAATTCCATTGACAACAACAAATCGTAAAAATCGTCTCTATATACTATAATACTAAAAAGAAGCTCGACTGACCTCACAATGAGTATATTATAACTTTGTAAAAAAAAGCGTACAAGTATAGCAGCAGCGAGTGTTGCGAACAGGTCGGCCGCGTTTGACTGACTGAGGAAAACGCGCGCGCGGGAGAGACAGCTACAAGGCGGTGTCTGACGTCACCGATGATATCATCGGTCTGCACGGCGAGGACGTCGCCCAATTGGAAAGAGGCGAGGCCGAAATCTTACGTTGTTGTGATGTGTATAGGTATATATGTGGATGCACGTTGTTTTTTGTTTTGGCTGCCGATGCATGTAAGTAATGGTGCTGATGCGATGAAAAGGAGTATAGTGCAATTAGATTGTGCGCTGCGTGAATTTCTCTTGATGTGTACTCTCTCTCTCTCGCCTTTTATGGCGATGAGACAAGAGGACTTTTACTTTGCGCTCGATGTTTTTGGGGGGAGTGTGTATTATATAGGTGGTCTTGATTCGGAACTGATTTTAAAAAGAAGCTTTGTGAATGAGAGCTTTATATTATATACGTTATAAAGATAACACCATGAGAGACTATCTCCGAGTTAGAAAAATAGTTCGGATTAATGTGGAGGGTAAACACACCGCATAGCTTTCTTGGTTACGTTGAGAAACTTTTATAGTTATCAATTTATATCGATGTATTATTTCTGGAAGGAAATCTCACAAATATACAATATAAACCCTTTGATTTTTCAACGTTAAAATCTTTATTTCGTTTGTTATGTATGTATATGCATTGGTTCATTTCGTTTGTCCATACTTTTTTTACATGATGATATATAGCGACTTGAAAACAATAAATAGAGACATTCGAAAGATTATGTATAAAAAAAAAAGTAGAGCAAATCATTATAGCGCACCACGGAACGACACCCGCTTTCAAAGCGGGAATCATTCGTGGCCGCTCACCGAACGCATATATCTCATCTCCTATAATCGCGTAAAATATGGTATTAATATAATAATATTACTTTTACATATATCTCATAAAACTTCGCTTATTATCTTCTTTTAACAAGTAACAAATATATATATATATATATATATTTCTCTGTTATTATACTCGGTAAAATGACGCGTCGCTCTCGATATTTAGTAAATGCAGCTCTCGAGTTTTCTGCGAATCCCGTCGGATATTTCGGTGCCGATATAATATCGTCGATCATCGATGTGTTGCGACGTCTTTTCCGTTCCATCACTTATCCAACAGGATTCGCAGACGCATCATATCCCACACTCTTTTCTTTTTACTTTCTTTATCTTTGTGCGCTGCCTTGCGTCCATGCATTTCAAAAGATCGACGAAAAAAAAGCATCCCTTCTAAATATATCCTCTGTACAGTATACATACGATATATATTATATATTCGACTCTCTTATATAAATTACAAAATAAAAAGGACTTACGTAACGTATGCGTAAGAAAACACAATGGTGATCGATCGACTCGGTATAATAATAGTACATATATGTAATAAGCTTGTATACACACACACAAAAAAAAATGCTGCACATTAACAAGTCGCCGTGATTTTTTTCTTCTCTTCTTTTAGTGTGTTATAAGGCACTCGGTTAAGCGATATATAAGTCGGGCTGCGCGTGTCGTCTTCCCTCGTCGACGCGCACGTGTGTGTGTGGTAGAAATCGTTAAGTATAAAAAAAAGAAAAAATTGTACTCGGACGGAGTCTCGAGACTCGCGCTTACGTTTCATTCGTTACAATGATAAGAACAGAAGTATAAGAGGTGTATACATATACAAGAAGATCATCATGTCGCGTCGATGTGGTAAAACAGAAAACGTCGCAGTTTATACAATATGGTATATGCATGCAACGGTGAATCGGTCTTAGATATACAGTAGTATGATAGTACAATAATTAAAAAAAAAAAACAAAATTTCTTTGTAAATAATAGCAATAAGATGTAGACGCGCGAGTGATCGATCGTCGTCGAATTCGTGCATGTGTGTCCGGTGGATGTCTTCTTTGCAGCGACGACGACGACGATGGCGATGAGGCGCGAGGTAATAGTCGATAATCAAATCGACTAATTGCGCGGGTTTACATGTATGTACTGCAGCTCAGTTTGAAGATCGCGGCTTATTTGGTGTGTTGTCGTTACCGCGAGGCTCACTGCCGGCTATTCTGCCACTCGAGGTAGAGGAAATACGTGCTCGCCGCGTAGACCAGGGTGTTGATGATGCCAAAGACCTGGAATGCATAATATATTCATTATTATACCTGAAGTATAACTGTTAGTTCCAATAAATTTCGAGAAAACGTATACAAAGTAATTTAATTCAAAATATTAAAAAAAAAAAAAAAATTATTACTCATTATCGATGTTTCATCCTTACTATAATATAATTCCTCTCGACAATAACAAATCAAGTATAAACTCACCCCGGCAACGATGTATTTCGCAAACCAGGCCGCCGCAAGTTCAGTCACAAAGGCCGTGAAGTAGAGTAAGGTGTAGATGACATAGTTGATCAGTTCCTGAATATCAAAAATATCAAATAAATATACCGATCGCCTTTTATCTCTCAACGAGACGAAAAAAGAAAATCAAGAAAGAAACTACTAAAATGACTTACAGAAAGTATCCAATTGATGGGTAGCTTGAGAGCTTCGCGGAGAGACAACAGGTAGACGATGGACCAGACGATGGTGACTAAGAAGGCCGTCGCTGCGACGAAGAGGAACCAATGTGTACCGCCGGAAATACCCGGTGAACCACAGGCGAGACAGATGATGCCCAGAAACTGGAAAAATTCAAGGACAGTCGTTAGTCGATTTATTTGCTCATTCGCTTATACATATATCTATAACAGTTATATTCATTCAGCAAACCTATATAACTGATCGAAACCTACTATATGTACCTATACGTCATTCTTCCTTTATCAAAGGGAACGAAAAAAAAAATCTCTCCGCAACGTTTTATACTACACGCACGTATGCATGCACGTATATACCGAGTGCTTATCTTATCGGGCGTGACATTACCGCGAAAAGCCGGCTGAGATAGCGGAGAGAACGAAGCCGCGTGTATATGCTCAGCAAAAAGGTTGGTGTATATTATAACGCAGTTGACTGATGTGCAGTTCGACAGGTTGGATTACGGATTAGAACGAATATCACACCAGACTCAACAATAATTTAACGACAGAGTTAAAAAAAATCTTTATTCTTTATTATAATAAAAATCATCGATTATTCATCCGATTCATCCTCTTCTCCCCAGCCAGCATAGCCTTAGCCCAGTCGAAGCTCGGCGTGTAAGATCCCGTCCTCATTTTCGTCTCCATCTCTTCCTTTAACCTCCTGTACTCTTCCTCGTGATCCTGGCTCGTCATCTCAACTTTTTCCTCGTCTTTTTTCTCCGTTAAATTTTCCAACCTCTTGCCGTCAACAGACTCAACGAGCTGTCGAGCTTCCGGTACTTCCCGGACGAGTCTCTTCTCCAGGATCTTATCAGCTTGGCTCAGCTGTTCGCGAATCTTGCGAGATCGAGTTCTCCGCTGCTCCTCAAGTTCGACCAACGGCCGACGCTTTTCGTCCAGTTCCGAGGGTACGAAGTTCTTCTTCCGGAGGAGGATACTCTCGGCGCGTTTCTCTTCGTTCTGACGCCAGATTACCGATTTGGAGACGCGTCGACGGGCTAGTTTACGCTCGGCTTCCTGGCGAGCCATTAGCTCTTGTTCCTGCGATGATAGAAATGTATGTTAGTGATGTGGAAATTAAAGATCGGCGATGATTTTTAATATACCTTCAGGAACTTCTCACGGGCCTCGTGATGTCGCCTGGCAGCCTCGGCCTGTTCTCTCTCGGCCTTGCGTCGCAGAGCCGTCGGATGCTGTCGTAGGTAGTCGTCTTGCCAGCGGTTGAAGTCGAGCTTGCGCTTGGTTTCGCGCCAGGCAAACTCTTCGAACCACTCGAGACGCTCTAGGTCCTCATCGGCGAGCCTTTCCGATGGTTCTACGAATATTCGTAGTGTCGATGGACCGTCCAGAACTGCCAAGAGGTTCTCAGCGATGGTTGCTGGGTTTGGATAGATGCTGGCGCTCAGCTTTGTTACAATAATGTTAACAAGATCGGTATAATTCTTAGGATTACTAGAAAAAAAAGTGATAGACACCTTTCCAGAGACAGTCTGCAGTAGTATCGGTTTTTCAGAGCTCCTCTTCAGATCCCATACCTCAAAGCAGCCATCGAGCCTGGCGATCGCAAAGAGTCCAGACCGTCCAGTCCAGCATCCCTCTCCGTAGCCACAATCAGGTGACCTCCTCTGGAAGATCGGCGCCTCGACCAGGTCCTCCTTCCATAAAGCAAACACCCTACCGCCAACGGTCAAAAACACATCGTCGAGATGCGGCGATTTGGTCATACTCCTGACTATCCCGTCGTGCACGCAACACCTACCGATCACCTTGCAGATCTCGCGATCGGTAACGTCGACCGCGAAGGTCTGGCTTTCCCAACTGCAGCACAAAACTTCTCCCTTGCTGGTTCCCAGGAAGATCCGCCTGAGTCTTTCTAGATCGGCCTGATCCCTTATACTCAGACTCGAGGACTCCTCGTTCTTTGCCAACGGGAGACTGAAGCAGGTGATCGGTATGCGTATGCTTGGTTTCATGTTTGGTTCTTCGACGATCAACTGATAGATCGGCGAGATCGTCAGATGGAGAGGACTCCGGAGCTCGGCAGGATTTGTTAGAGTGGACGGGAGGCTCCAGAAGAAGATACTACCGTCGAAGGACGATGTGGCGAAGTAGGCCTTGCAAGAGTTGCCGGAATTACGCTGGAAGTTGCCGTCGGTCTCGAGACGACACCAGGACGGTAACCACTGCAACATCGTCACGCTTCTAGTCTGTGATCTTTCACCGGATGCGGCGATAGTCGCTTCTATCAGCGGTGGTGTTCGAGTGCGACTGCTTTGGGAAATTTTTCTAATGTAAATACCGATCTTTTTCGAGAAATTGTGTGTACTTACACAGGCGAACCCCTCGCTTTATCATCCTCAGCACTCAGCATACGCTCGTTAATCTCCCAAACCACGATCTTCCCATCAGTACAGCCTCCAACGATGACGTTCGCATATCCTTCCAAAGGACAGAACGACACTATAGCTAGTTTATCATCGCACTTCAAAATGACCCTCGGCCTCAGCGGACTGCCCAGCGACCACAGAGCCAGTAAGGACTGTCCCATAGCATCAGCGTCCAGGTAAGCACAGACGATTACGTTTTCCATCTCGCAGTGCCAGGAAGCCGATATCAGATACCTATCCCCGACGCTTTTCAGGTCGATCAGACTGACTCTTTCTTCGTAGTCCTTAGATGACTCGGCGAAGATCGAATCCCGATGAAGAGCCGCCTCTTCGAGGTTCGCCACATCGTTGGTGTGGAGGTTGGTCGATGCGTTGAAAGCCACCGCGTCGATCATTCTACCAGAGCTGTTGTTCAGAAAATCGTTAAGCTTCTGCCACTCGGCTGATCTCTTCTGCTGCAGCTGTATCTCCTCCTCCGTCAGCTGCTTCTCCTCTTCTCTGGTCGACGAGGAGCTCGCGTGTTCGCTCTGATTATACTCCTCCGTTGTATCCTCCTGTAAACCAGGTCGTTTTAATCTCTTTGTTCATCGAAACAAAGTCACTACATCAAAGTCGTCACCTGATGTTCGTCTTTCTCATCGCCACCGATCCAGATCTCGGCGAAATCCTCGGGGATCTCAAACTCGTACTGGGTCCACTGGTTCTTCGGATTACCCGGATACGTCTGCGCCAGAACATCCTTGCTCTCGAGATTCGTCTGACAATTCTTCTCGATCCTCGTCAACTCCACGTGCTCGAAAGTCTCGTGGATAGGAGTCAGCTCGACGTAGCCGTCTCTGAGGTTCGGATGAGTAGGTGGTCGATCGGTAAGCCTGCGTCGACGAAGAAGTTCCGAGACCGGCAGAGCAACGTCTATCTCGTGGAGTGGACGGTTGGAGCGAAGGAAAGTGTCGTTGAGAAAGTCTTCGGAACCCTGATCCTGCCATGGTCTCGGTTGCTTGCCGATCTCGTCGCGGACACGGTTGAGAAGATTCTTGGTGACGCTGCGGTTATGGGATACCAAGGCCCGAGTCGACTCCTCCGTTAGGCAGACTAAGAAGTCTCCTGAAGGATTTATTTATTATCCGTGAGGTTCATTCTAAGTAAATTTTGATTTAAAAAAAAAAACACACCATAATCCTCAGTTTCGATCTTCTCCTTGGCATAGCCCATCAACACGTCGTTCACATCGAGCGCCTTGATCTTCGACACAAGAGTCTCGTTCACTTCTTCGAGTAGAAGCTTTCTAGGCACAAATGCGTAGGGACACTCCAGGAAGACGTGTACGTTGACAGCGCAGCCGAGTCTCAGCTGTTGTTGTCGTGTCAGACGCACGATTTCGGCGCCGGTTATCCCCGGGGGTGTACGTTTCAAGCTCGAAGCCGCCATGTCGACTGAGAGCTGTGTATACTGTGTAGACGCTGAGTAGTAGGTGGCGGCGATCGATCTAACTTTGTCGCGTGGATACGCATAAGGTACCTCTGTATTATATTTATTCTTCAAACTTTCTCGTAAAAGTAACGGCAGACGAGCTGCTGATAATATGTGTACACCTATTACCCAATGTAAGCACTATCGTTTCCGTAAAAAGTTCTCCTCTCGTTTTCATACATATACGCGCAAAAGCGTGTCTGAGAACGTAATCACCGGTAGTAATATAACAACAAAAACCGCACGCGAGAACCTGCTGCTACTGTGTTGGTGCATTGTGATGTTGCTGGCGGCGGTATGCAGTTCAACTCTGGAGAACTGGACTCGGATATATATAAGAATTTCACTTTCACCGGCTAGTGAAGTTTCTTATTTAGCGCTGTGTGCATGTCTGTGCGGAGTATATAAGTGTTGCACGGATATACGTGATGTATATATAGGATAAAATTCTCAATTCGGCTTATTTATATAAGGACGTAAAAAGATAATGGACTCGTTTGAATGGACTTTGACGATGTGAGCCGAGAGTAATGCAGGTGCAAAACTACAACAGCGTGTACTTATAGTAAGAATAGTATGAGGGAGTAGTCGTTCAAGAAATAAAAGATCGGCGGCTAAATGCGCGGGGACTATAAATGGGCTACTCGAAAATAAACATATATGGTATAGGAATTTTTACTTTTTTTTATGTTAAAACGTTTATATAAATATTAGCTTCAATCATTTTCCAATACATAATACACGCGCCTGATGAATATAACGAATTCATTAACATAATTGCAAAAAAAACACGAGGAATTCTTCGATCGTCTGTATACCAATACCGATTTATCGACGACGAAATGAATGAGTACATGCATCGATCGTCGAGGCTGGAAAAATCTTTTCTCTGAGCTGTTGTATTAACAACGTCGGCGCGCGAATGTCACGTGGCTAAATATAAATGTTGGTAAAAAAAGAGGCGACGACGTCGGCGCTGCGATGCATCGAACGATCGTTTAGAACTTGTTGATGTGGAGAGACGGTGTTTCGTTACGCATTTATTTACTTTGTCTGGGTATTAGTGAGAAGTTTCGTTTTGCATTTTGTAAATTAAGTTTGTAAAGTATATATGTTTGCTTTTTTTATAGATACATTATTTTTTTTTACTTGTGCAAATGGAAATCAATTAACGACAATTATAACAAAGTGGATTATTAAACATTTCAGAATAATACAGTTAATCGTACTAATAACAAAATATCAAGCAAAAATAATCGCACAAAATCAGCATTTTAATTTCGAGCCGAGAGCCACATCATCTCATATAAGCAAGCAAACTGTCGTGAAAACGGCTTACGCTCCCGCGCGTCGTCTCGTCTCTAAAAATAGGAGAAAACAAGCGTCGGCTACACCTATAATATACACCGAGACTCTCCACCGCAAGCTTTTTCCGACGTCTCGAGACTTGGAAAATTTTCGTTTACTCCATATATCCACACGTATATCAATCTCGCATGACAGTTTGTAAATACGACGAGATGAGTGCAGCATCGAAAAGAAAATGAAAATTCAATTTCTCTAAAAGCTGAGACCAATTACTCGCACCATGACATCATCGGCTCTACATATATCCATAAGCTTCTTCCTCTGTATATCTATACTATAAACCCAGACCCTCATTTCCGGCAGTTATAATAGCACTTCGATTCGTCTTCAACTTGCGTCGGACACATAACGTATATATACAGAACCGCGCCTCTGCTGCTGCAGAAAACGAGAAGAGAAGGAGGAACACGACGCGAGAAAGAGCCAATGACCTACATGCGCCGACGAAGAGAGCGACACTCTTCTCTGTTGCTACTACTATACTGCTGTACTTATACTTCGTTTCTGTGTCACACCGCGCGTATAGTTTCATTTCTTTTCCGTTGATTCCGAGATCGGTAAAAATCGGTTGCGAAATTGTCCTTTTATTTTATGACGAGAGAAGAGAAGAGTTTGTGCACGCCGAAGGTCTGTAATTAGCGTTAATTTTAACTCTATTCGAGAGGTGTGTAAGAATAAATGCTTTCTCAACTGCAGCTGTATTACGTAAGAGTCGTCGTAGTCGTCGTTTATAATATTCCTGCGAAATTTCGTATTTAGTGAGAAAATTTATACTTCTGGTGTGTATAAATACAAACGATTCCGGTCAATGGGTATGTCGATAATAGAGCTCTCTCGGATTAATGAGAGCGTCACCGATGAATTGCCGGAAAAGGTTACCGTTACAGCTTCTCTCTCTCTCAGTGTTTGTCTTATTCTCGTTTCTGTCGCGCTCTTTTCCAAGTCTCTGCGGAAAGCCTATTGGATCGTTTGTAAAGAAGAAGAAGAAGACAGTAAAACAGAAAACGTTGTATAAGGTGTGAAAAAAAATCTTTCAAGCTCTTTGAGAGAAGTTTATCTATACATTTGCCGAGAGCGACTATTATGAGAAAGTACAGTTTCTCAATTTGCACAAAATTATCAGTTTTTCGCGAATATAAGGGGACGGCCGCGTATAGAGGATAACAAAGTGGCTTTACAGCAGGAGCGTCTGCGCGCATCTGAATAATAACGAGCGAAGAAGTCATTCAAGCATAGATTTACGACGGTATGATATATATTGTAACGCATTACAAAAATCCTCGCAGTGATGTCATCGATATTTTTTTTTTTAAATCTGACGTCACGACAAGTTCTTTTGACGATTAAAAATTAATTTAAACGTTCGCCAGGTTGACTTTCTACGCTTGGGTAACAAAGTTCAAGCTAAAATTAGCCCCAGTATATTTGTGAAATCCTATCACTAATACATAATACACAAACGTTACTTTCAAATTCGAAAATTGAATAATAATTCAAGTATAAAAAAATAAAGTTCTCCGCAATATAACCATCGCGAGCATGCAAATCATCCCGTATGCTATAATCCTCGTCCTTCCATAATATCCACGTCGCGTGTAATTTACATCTCTCTCTGTGCTCAGTGCAGCGCGTAACGGTATATAACACACCAGCGCGCGCCTACCCGGCCATTTATGTCGATATCGCGTTATAGCGCAGTTATACGGGATAGGACACTATATAGGCGCGGCCTCACTTCCTTCCCGGATAATATAGCTTCAAGTGCAATTTTCGACTGTCGATTAAATTTTCGAGCCGGAGTGTACTTATACTGCGGTGATAAGGCGAACATCCGTATGGATATGACACGAGAGAAGAATATGTGTATATGAATATATGAACGAGCTACTGTTGAAAATTTTATAATAAATGTATACCGATCTTATAGGGAGGGGGAAACTCGTCGGTCGCCTAGAGCTTCTTTGGAACCGGTTGTCCCGTTTTTCAAAGAGAGAGACCGATATATAGCGTCATTTCACTCCGAGAATCTCGAGTAACGCGTGCACGTAGTTCCTCTCTTTTTTTTCCTTCTTCTTCTTCTTTCATACGCACTTTTCCGCGACGAGAGTATGTGGGTCGAGGGAACGAAGTCGACGGTTGATGCTTTCGATTCGCGTATGTGTGTGTGTGGCTAGATTTTTTTATTTCTTACAATTTTTGACGGTATATTGCGGTGGCAATGGAGAGGAGGTCGAATTTGATTTGATCTATGTATGCTCTGGATCTTATTTCTGAAAAATGGACATTCGTTCGATGTAAAATCGTGTGTTCTATTCTGAGCGACGTGATTTTTCAAGGCGAATATAGCTTCGTCGTCGTCTCAAAGAAACACGCGACACAAAAAAAGAGCCGAATCGATTATCGGTAAGAAAAACCGATAACACACATTACGTTCTAGCTTCTTCTGATATACACCTTATAGTATCATAATCGAAAACGCATTACTGGAAATATTCAGACTATACCAATCGTCAAGCACTGCATCGCACACAAGGACATATACTCTCCGCACGTACACGACACCATAGCACATATCCTTCCGTCGACGTTCGCGTGACGTGGCTTTTCGCGCGCAATACCTATATACGAACGGAAAAAAGAGTCGCGCACAGAAATAAGTAGGCGAATCGCGGCCTTGCGAAAGTCGTGCTGTCTGTGTGTGTATAATACGTATATGCGAGGTTCTAAGTAAGACGGCTTTGAAGGAGGAGATTTTTAGATGGTCTTTTTAGGAGTAGAGCGAGTCGAATAAATGAAAAGTGAGATGAATCCTTTATGTAAGTCTTAATATTTTTCCACGACTATCGCAACATTATATAGGATGAGGACAATTTGAGTTTGTATAATTTTTCCTTCGAGCATCAAGCACGGATTCGTCGTCTCGGTTGCAGAAGAAGAAAAAAAAGAAGCTATATACGAGTGCGTCATGCAGTCATCACGACTAATAATTCATATATTAGCCGCGCACTAAACGCTGATGTTTAGAGGAGGAGGTATACGTTTGTAAACCAGCTCGAGGATTAATTACGCAATATGCTGTGCAGCCCGCACTGATTCCATAGAAAATCTCGCATATTGTTACATATTTTTAGACAACTTCAAAACTCGCATCATACGGATATATAGTATCGAAGTTTATAATACAGATTTTTTTCAAACGCCATCGCAAAATCGCCGCACGCGCGAGTGTAAGCCATAAAAATTCAAAAATAGCAGCTATATAAGCAAACGTCACCGCCGAAAACAACATTCCGCGCTGATGTGCGGAACGTCATTTTCTGTGTGAATAAAGTCAAAGTCACAACAGCGGGTGTATTATAGTGAAGAAGAAGAAGAAGAAGAAGAAGAAAAAAAGTAATCGCGTCGTCATCGACCCACTTGTGTGTGTGTGTCTCACAGCATCCATATATCGCATAGGCGGATCTATTGCGCAATGACACCCACGCGTTTTATTTCGTCGGTATACTTATAACGCGTGGGATCGGGAAGTGTATAAGCGAGGTGACCGTAAACGGGCTGCTACAACGCTGACCTTCAGGATCGACCTTGTGAAATTGCTGTTTTTGGGGATTCGGGATGGTTCGTCGTGATGTGATGTAAGTTGAAGGATCGACGGATTTTTTGAAGTTTTTTTTTCATCATCGAACTATTGGGATGAGTGCTTTGACCTACTTTTTGGGATTAATGTATATATACTGTCATTAAAAAGAGATATAACGATTTTAAAGCTGATCGTTTTCTTTATGTTTTCTAGTCCATTATATGTCTACACTTTTTTCCACCGAGAAGCTTATCTATATAGTATAGGAAAAATACATTTGTTTTCATGTCTATAATTATCGATAGATATTATGGCATCGATTATAGAAACCATTTTACAGGCTAAAAGCTTATTTTTATTAGCCTACGTTAGAAAGCTATACACTCCGAAAATCAATACACAATAATTATTTAACTATAAAACGCGCAGCAACTTTGTGACGAATAATAATCAAAGAATCGACTTATAAAAATAACAATAAACTACACGATTATTGCATAACCGCTCCATTTAAAGTTTTATATCTCACGATGTGTGTAATATATATA
>UCQR01004262.1:0-16198 GCA_900474235.1 Cecidostiba semifascia
ATATATATATATATAAATGGGTCAGCTAGATTTTAAATATAAAGTTTCGTATTAATATGCTGATTTCAAATTATTTAAAAATACGTGTCATAATTAATCTAATAAAAGAGAATAAATAAATATATTGAATTAATTTTGATAGGTAACGTAATTACGAATAACTTAATTAAGGAGAACCAATAAACACGCTTAATCTGTTGATATTAACTTACGTACAATATTCGACTTATTGCGATGGGGTTAAACAATTAAAAGCAGCATATTTTGTGACGTATAAATTCTCTGTCCTATAGCATTAGTTAGTTGTATCAGCGGAGTAAAAGTAATTTTTCACTATAGTTAATATTTATAATTTTAAAGAAAATCTTTTATCTTCTAATCGATGACCCTTAATTTATATAAATATGGATGCACTAGCACACATTTCAACACTTTCATCCGTTTTTCATGATCCTCACGAAATTTACCCTATAAACAGTTAAAACCATCACATAGTATAAGACGAGCTATATACGTATATAGAACGTTGCTTCAATTGTACAATGTACGAAGAGAGTGCATGGATAAAAAGTTTTCTTCCTTCTCTTAGGATTACGTAAAAAAGCACGCCTCTGCTCGTTGGTTGTCTGTTTCTTACATTGAACATACCTTGTTAATTTACCGAAAGCCCACGGTGAAAAATGTTTCTTTAAAGTTTGGCCCTAAACTTATTGAGTAAAAAATTTAATAATGGCTTGCTTTTTAACATTTTTTTTCACCGTTTGGTTTCACGTAATTCTTGGTACAATTCCTAATCAATCCTGCGCAATATACAACTTTTTCAGAGGATACTGACTTGTATTAGTTCGTGACTTTATTGTGTAAGAGGCTGTACCGAACTTGACCAATGTAACAAACGCAATGACTATTTGACATAGATTCCATTCTTATTCTTTTCCTTGATATTGCGAAAATGATTTGGGAAACATCATAGTAATATTAAAAAGTTTAATAATTTTGCAATGCAAGCTTTTGTTACATTTTTGTTAAGACCCTCGCCTGCATGACCGGTAAAATATCTTAACTAATTTTGCTTTTTGTCGTTTGCATATCGTGCATCTTAATAGACATGTTCAAATCTTTATTGAACTAACATTTAGCTAAGAGTTATTCACATAATCTTACACTATTATAAAAATAATGTAATGTGTCAAAATGAGTGTTTGTTTAATGTAAAGCACCTATTCATTTTGTTTTCGAGAATCTGTTTTAAAGAGTGTATAATTGTCAAGTATTTTGAGTAAAATGTTATTTTAGTAGCTGTATATTTATATTGCTGTAGTCTTAATTTATACATTAACGTTAAAATTTTGTTAAAATTTCCGTCAATTAATTGAATAAATGTGTAAAAGAGTAAAAAATAAATAAATTATATATGGTTAAAGATTCTACTGATACCAGATGCATTACAATATTATTTTAATATGTGCTGCAAATGTGAAACTTTATTAATTTGTTTATTCTAAAGTGAAGCTATTTAATAATGCCCATGCAGTTGAGGGTACAATCAGTTCTTTAACTTTTTATTATGTATAAAAATAAAAATAGGATAAAGGAAGAATAAAAGCATAGTGCGGATTTAATCTATTTATTTTAAATACGTTAACATTAATCAAGTATATCTGTTCTTTCTAGTCTAACACCAAAAATATTAATGTATTCAGAATTAAGTATTTATTAATATTACAAGCTTATTTATATTTACTTGTACATATATATAATTAATACATATATCTAAGCTGTACTAAGTTATATGTAATTATTATTATGTCCCGGATAATCCCCAATCTGCGTATCAGAAGATATTCCGAAAAATAGAAATCATATTCTCTATATACCTATATAATGATGTAAAATGTTTATATAGCTGTACATCAGAAATATGTGAATGTTATGAAAATAACGTAAATTATTTGTAAAATTACGCTGATAGTATACATTACCAAGATTTACCTTGATCACTGTAAGCCAGCTAAATATTATATGCGAATTACTTTTGTTCTTAATATAACATTTGCAATCTTCCGAAATTATTTAATTTTCCATTGCGAAATTCTATTTTGCAAATGGATCGCAAAAATTTCAAACTGTATGCTTATGCAATGATCACAGTGACTGATGAAAATTAGATTTTGATGCAATTAGATTGATTTATTTGCTTTTGAAAATGGTAAATTAAATTAATTCTTAAATAGTGTTATTAAAGTTATCTTAATACTGTGGCGTTATTACGATAATCTTATTTGTGTTTTGCCATGTTTGTAAGATAAGATAAGCAACAATTATGTATGTCGTCAAAAATCTGAGCGTGAATGGATATTGAAATTAATCTTTTTGTTTCATCTTTTATTACATAATCAAAAGCATCACTAGATCGTGAGCGAATTATAGCGGTGCTATTGCGATTACGTATTGTATGAAGATAAAATAAAGCATGAACTGCTGAAAAATACTTTGTCAAGACGTATCGCCTACAACTAACTCCCTATTGCAATAATAATAGTATACTGTTATTAACGTGCTACAACTCACTGATACCATCGCAATATATACATCGATTTCCCTTCATGTATTCGTACTCACATTTAGTACATGTTATTGCCATCACATTATTTTCTATGATTTTTACACTTTCCTGCACGGTTATGGCTGTGCATGACATAATCAAAACAGAAATCTAAATTATATTCACTCTAATAATTCGCAGAAATAATTTAAAAACTTTGAAGATATAACATATTTTGGAACAAAGTTTATCGGATGATACATTGATATGAGTCAGTCGTTTAATATGCTACCACAATTAATGATTATTGATACTTACGTATCTTTCTGTGTGATTTTCGTATACGTTTGTGCATACAACTTTAATTTATCCTTATTTTAATATCAACACAATTTCCAATCCATTATTCACACCCACATACATCAAGGCCTTCCTCAATCGTATTGTTGCAGTATGCCGGGATAAATTGGGTAATGTTATGTTTCTGTGTCTCTAATTCTGATTTTTTTCTCATAATAATCATCGCACAATCATCGCGATATACACGACTGTTGTAAAGTCGTCGTGACGATACGTGTTTTCGAGAATCAAGAAACAAGAGAAACAGCCTATCTCGGAAACTTTGATCAAAAGCACACGTTTCGTCCGCATGACAAAGAATGCAACAGGACGTGCGACAATAGCAGCAGTCAGTCCACCAGACGAGTTGTCAATAGCGTACCTGTTACTAACTGTGTAGAAAATTGTCTCACCATTTCCCATCACCTCTACCAATATCATGTTGTATACCATGTTAAATAGATTCTCCAGCTGTTGATAAATGCAGTGCCTAACTCGGTGTGACTCTACTGACAAGAAATGAATTCTTATTAAAAAAAATTCATTCCTGCATTTTTCACTTTTCAAAAGAAATTTAAAGTTTCCACCATCAGTCTCGCATTAATTAAAATTGGAAACTTTAAGTTTCGGCTCATTTTTTCGCTAAACAGCTTCATTTCCAATAATCATTTCATTTTATTTTGATGATCATCAAGATTTGTAGATCGTATTGTCCAGTGCACGCTGTTCCATCGAATCTAATATTGAAAGACTCGCATCACGAATTTGGAATTATTTATTTTTAGACGGTGTTGTAAGTTAAAACTTGGACAAATTTCCTTTGTACATTAAACAGAATTCCGATTTAAACATTATGTAAATCGTTTTAATCATCAATCACAAATTGTTTTTATTATATATTTATTGTGTTAAACTTATAAGGTGTGCACCGAATCTTTATCGTTCAATCTGTACTTATTGGTTTTTGTAACGTGAAAATTATGCATGAGCCGTACGTGATGAAACTATTCAATGGTCATAATCAGATGTACTATGGATGTGACTTAGTCTAATGAAATAAAGCACAAAAAATCCAAGTTGCATAAGAATTTGGCGAATAGAGGAAAAAAGAAGTAAAAAAAGTTGGTAAAGACAGGCTAGCGCAAGACAAAGCACACATAGTATGATATTAAAAAAAAAAGTTATATAGCGTTGCACTTCAGTACGATCAATAATGCTTCGTTCAATTCGGAAAGTTGAACAATAAAAAAATGCTGTAAAAATTAGATAAATTGTACCATTAGTTTGATTTTCACATTAGCGTTGCCTTTGCATGCGTCTCAGAACGCGCATCAAGCCACACAGTATCTGAAAATGGAAAGCGTGCCGAATGAACGTTAAGTTGACGTATAATATTGTGCGCCGAGATCGAATTCACAATGTTCACTTTTTTATTTAAAAGCATCTGAACGAATAATTAATCGTTTTCCTTTTTTCTGTTTCTTCAACACTCTAGTTGTTCAGGATTAGGCCTCTGCCAGTGTTAGTAAGTACCACCACTTGATCTGGTGTGATTGGACTGCTGTAGTTAGAAGGCTATGCGTTTTCTCTTTATCCTTATTTTCCTGTAACAATTGTTTTTACACATTCAATTGATCGGCAAGTTAGGCATCATCAAAACAGCAATTTGACAAACCATTATCAATATGTCAACACTTTGATCATAAACTAGGTTCAACCTTCATCTTTTCACATTCACTTCCAATATCCCCTTCTTCACACTGGTCTTCTAGCCGTCACTACAACATCTCCTATCTGACTCTCCTTATGATGTCTTTGGTTTTCTATTCTCATGATTTGCTGCACTTGTATTATTATTTCATTCTTATTATTATTATTTTGATTTTTCATGTTTGAACCGTCAATGGCATGTGTCTAGCCTTTTTCTGCGTAATCAAGAATGCGTTATTGTTATCGACTTATTACTGATAATACAATATACGGCAAAATTAGTAATATGACTATATCTGCCAAAGTGAAAAAAAAACTGTTGATGTACTACTGCATTTATTTTTAAGTAATCATCAGCTTTTTGCAAAGGAATGCCAATAATATATGTATGTTCATATTCATACCCCACATCTTTCAAAGTAGTTGTAGCAAAGTAACAAAAATTGTTCACAAATCAATACCATACAGTTACAACAGCACTACTTCAACAATGAATAGTCTCGATAAATTACTAGTAACATCGCAATTGCGTCAAATAAATGAATTGTCAACGATCAATTTTATGTACAAAACTGACTAAATCTGTAGAATCTTTAGTGGCAATGTATGAATATATAGGTATGATGATATGTTACCGGTAAAAATCGAGAGACATGATAGACTTCATAAACTCATATCTGGAACTGCCTTTGTAAATAACCCAACCGCAGTTAGCATCCAATACTCTCTTAACACAACGCTATGTTCGCTATATTAATGTACTCGATATTTCGCTAATACTCTTGGACTCACGCTATTTTCTTGTGTTTGCAGATTTTCGTCCGCGCACAATTTGACTACGATCCTTTGGAAGACGAACTAATACCCTGTGCACAGGCTGGAATTTCTTTTAAAATTGGCGATATTTTACAAATTATAAGTAAAGACGACCATCACTGGTGGCAAGCGAGAAAGGATCAGGCGGGTGGATCTGCGGGCCTGATACCTTCTCCTGAGCTTCAAGAATGGCGAATTGCCTGCATGGCGATGGAAAAAAATAAACAGGAACAAGGTATGCTCATCATTTATCCACCGATTAGTTATATTCACTGTAGCGCACTGTTCTACATGTGCGGTGTACATATACAAGTATACATATGAACATTTAGTTGATAGCTTTGACTCTTTTGAGAAAACGAATACATACCAAAAGTGAAATATTGTATACTATATAATATAATGGGCGAGTTCAACGAGGCTAGCTCGCCTGTTCCAGCAGATCGCAATCAGGTTTTTTCACGGCCTAAATGACAGTAAGAAATGGTTTATTGCGCTGGTTAATTTACATTTAAATATATACAATTCTTCGAAACTCTAACGTCATATGTCCCACTCTCAAATATCAATATAGTATGTATTCATATATATGCAACAGTATACCTGTGTAAGATTCGATATTTATATGTCGTAAATCACAAAGCGAATGCGCTCATTTATCATTTGTGTAAAATATATCGCCATCAATTGTACATACATTAAGTGTTTGCTGTATGAAATCTTCTTTTCTCGTGAAGCATGCTTCTTGTCGCATTAGACAGGTCCGTGTCATGAGTCTGTATACCAAATATCATTAAATTATATTTCTTCTTCCCCATTAATTTCTTACAATTAGTTTTACATCGGCAGATTGATTTTCGAGTTATTTATAATGAACCGAAGTATTTCCTTTTGTTATCTCGTTGTTGCTGGACTAAAAAGTATAATGAAGCTGTGTAAATAATATGTAGCATTTTGACCATTTTTTTTTATTTTTTATAATCCGTCATATATAGTAAAAATATAAAATAACTTTGAGAACATATTAGTTTTTGCGTAATTCAAATTGAGCGCGAGTAAGGGCTGCGCATTTTTTAAAAAATTAGCTGCAGTTACGTGATATTATTGTATGTTGTGCCGGGCTATAGACGCTGAAGGAGAGGGAGGCTGTTCGTCTCACACTGAAGGATGTGACGGCTCGACAGGTACGATGTTTCTGCCTGCAGCTGTAGAAACTTTACAATTGCTGTAGAATCTATATAAAAATTTTCGTAGATCAGCATGTTAATTAAACGCAAAAATTTATAACATTATAAATACAATTGCTAAAAACATTCAATTTATCGAAACCCTTTTTTGCACAAAAATACTTTTATTCGTTTCATAATTAATAAGGAAAAAAAATAATCTAAAAGAAGCAAAGGTTTAAATAGAGATTGAAATTATTTGAAAAGCTGTTCAATAATTTATCATTTTCATTATTACTAGTATGCTAGAGCATGAACCCTACTCATTGCATAATGCGAATTAAAATTTATTTTCTCATAACAATCATTTTTGTATGATCTGCATTATTTTTCACGTTGTTACCATTTTTTTCAATCATCATTTTAAATATACTTGGTACCTAGTGTTTTAAACCGATAAGGTTTAAATAGCTGAAGGCATATTCATAAAACAACCTTTCGTGAAAAGTATTGCATGCTATTATTACAATGATTGTACAGTAATAAAGTATGTAAATATATTTTTATTTCAATATATAGTTACTACTGTAGATACATAAACGAAGATTGATCTCGTAGATTTACAAACCCAATAGAGCAATCGATTATAATCGATCGTAAATCGCAAGATACATCTGTAGATGTTCAAATAAATATTTTTTTCGTAATCGCCTCTAAAAATTTATTATCTACTCAAGGGTAGCTCTTTTTGCTAAAGAGTATAGTTGTACTGCACGCTGTGACCTGCTGGAACGTCATCATAGATGCTATAAAAGATTACATAGTTATATATATTTAGAATGAATATGCTTTAATTTTCTTTTAAACTTGAATATAATTATAATGTTTTTTTTTATAATAAAAAAAATTTCACCCGAACACAGTGCACTGGCGTTTCGGGGTTTGGATCTAGTAGCAATAAATATTTCACACTCTAGAATACATTTTAGTGTGTGGATCTTTATCGTCCTAATTATTAAAAAAAAAATAGTAATATAGTACACCAATTAATATTATTTTTTCTCACATTAGGTAAGACCCACTATTAAACATTATTGTACAAATTTTACTAAGCCGCAATTTCACAGGACTGTAATATGATACGTGTGTAACTAAAAAAAAAATTGTATAAATTTAAAAAGATCGAATAAATACCTGTACACTTTTACATAAAAGTTTGGTAGCGTCGTAGCTATAGTACGGTATCTCAGTTATCCAATTAGGCTCCGATTTGATAAGCCACGATTATATTTCATTATATTGGATTTAAAAATAAATGCTAATAGAATTTAAACGTAATTGACATGATATTAATGAATTATTTCAATTTTTCAGTTAATTGCTCGATTTTCGGTCGCAAGAAGAAGCAGTACAAGGATAAATATCTCGCCAAACATAATGCGGTATTCGACCAACTCGATCTGGTTACATACGAAGAAGTCGTGAAACTTCCATGTAAGTAAATCATTGAAGTTCTATAGTAAACATCATACAGAGCGGGTACATATTAATGGGATGATATGTAAATTGTAGATTCTGCCTTTCAACGTAAAACTTTGGTGCTACTTGGAGCACACGGTGTCGGGCGAAGGCACATAAAAAATACAATCATCGCCAAAAATCCCGACAAATATGCGTATCCTATTCCACGTAAGTTGTAGAATGTAGAACAGATATATTTACATGTATATTTACACTCTTTGAGCGAAATAAAAATATCCAGCTTTTAATGCATTTTAGATACAACGAGACCTCCGCGTAACGACGAAGAAAACGGAAGAAATTATTACTTTGTATCTCACGAGGAAATGATGGCGGACATTGCTGCAAACGAGTATCTTGAATATGGTTGGTATTAACAAAATAAAACTTGAAACAAAGCTGTCTATATAAACGACGCGTTGGACATTGATAAAATTTGTGATTCACAGGAACTCATGAAGATGCTATGTACGGGACGAAGATCGAAACGATCAGGAAGATCCTCGAAGAAGGCAGACTGGCTATTCTGGATATAGAGCCACATTCTCTGAAGGTGCTTCGTACAGCGGAATTCGCGCCTTACGTAGTCTTCATAGCAGCTCCAGCTCTTCAAAATCTGGCAGATGTGAGTTTATAATTTGGCATGTGACGCGACAGGCTACTGATAGTATTCTGAAATTTTAATACTTGATAAATTTTTCAGTACGATGGCAGCTTGGAACGTTTAGCCAAGGAGTCGGATATGTTGAGGCAAGCGTACGGTCACTTCTTCGACCTAACAATTGTTAATAACGACATCGACGAAACTATCGCCCAGTTGGAAGATGCTATCGAACGGTTTCACACGACACCGCAATGGGTTCCAGTCTCTTGGGTCTACTGACAGCGAACATCCCCGGCCCGCGCGGTCTACACGCCAGATTGTAATGGATCATCTAGGGGGAAATAGTCATTGAAACCAATAACCAATAAATAATCTAAAGAAAAACGAAAGTGAAGGCGGGGAGTTCTATAAATATATATAAGAAAAGTGTCGAGAAGGCGAGATAGTGAATAACATAAAAAAAAGAGCAATTGACATAATACAGATCTTATAATACTAGACCAATCAGATATATAAATATTATTGCCGAAAACGACAATGATAATGAACGATTTGAGTGACTGTGGCTGCGTGTTCATAAATAAATTTAAAAAAAATAAATAATATAGTTATTATATACTCAACGATCGAACATTCGGTGTGTCTGTGCAACGCCAAAAATAACCTCGTGATTTACATTTGCGATTGCGCAATTGCTGCGGGTCACCGAAGAAAATTGCTCTCGATATATATGAATGAAGGAATTAGAAGGATGTTCAATTCTTCTGGATCTTCTCCGCGTTTTCGTCGGAAATCCCCTAATAATAACGTATACAATACACCGGATCGATTTTTTCGGAACACCGTTAGTCAAAGCTGTATATTTCTTCGCGCTTCGTAAGAAAATAATATAAAATAAATAAAAACTTCTTCTAGTTATAAATATAAAGAAAAAGAACGTACTCATATTTAGGTTGGAACGACGATCCCACGAGTTCGTTGCTTCAAAAAAGAAAAAAAATACAAAAAAAAGAGAACAGAGCAAATGAGTGTATGTATAGTAAAGATGAAGGATCAAAACGAATTATTAAATTACGACTACTGTTTCGCGTTACGTCTTTTAAATCTACTATATTTGTAACGCATACTCCCTTACCGCAAAAGCTAAAACCTTACCGCAATAAAGAGACCGTTGTTTGTCGCAGTACGAATTTGAACAAACTAGACGACAACCGGCGAAGAATACTCTATAATTTTAGAACTATAGAAATATTACCTATTTAGATAAAAATTTCGTAGCACTTCGATACACATTTACAAATACACAAGCATTAATATGTGAAATTTAAATTTCATGAAATTCTTGTAACATTCAGCTGCTGACCGATGCCATTTTCTTTATTCTACTTTATCATAATTATTATCTTCAGAATTAGTAAAATGGTCGAATCGTTCATTTGCAATTAATTGACATTATTATTCGTACTTAAACTTTAAGATATCTCCGTGCATTTACTTATACATTTAACAAGCATTTGTTTAACTGATTTTTTGTACTGAATTTATTATGGTTACGTATTAAAATTGCTTTTGTAGATCGAATTAATTTTTTTAATTCAAGATTGTTACGCACTATTTTGTACAGAGTGGATACTACTTATGAGTATTTAAGACTTTCTTATCTTAGCCAAATCTTTCTATTTTATATTAAATTCCAGAGAATACTAAGTCAATAGCAACCAAAAATTTGTCTTGCAATCCAAAATATTTGAATGCGAGATTTAAACGCACACTGACTGATTGATTTAATTGAACATGACTTGACAATGAGCTCACGACAGAACTGGAGAACACAGAACTACATTTGAGAAGTTCATTGATTGCGAAGATAAAATTATACTTAAACGTATATGACGAAAATTTAAGATACTGTTTAAGTAGACCTTTGTAAGGGTACGTGAATAGTTAGATAATTCACAAGATATATAAATTAGAGCAATTATAAATATACGATGGTAAAATGCAAGGTTGGAAAGTGACTGAGAAATAAGACGTGGAAAAAGAAAAGCAGACGACATTGTTTACCCTTGACCGGTGTAATGAAATATAGCTTACAAATTTTCGTTCTATTGGTTGACTGTCTCGAGAAATGAAATACACTAAATAATTAGAGACCTTTTAGATAAAAAGTTGTGAATTCGAACCCTTTATAGTGTGGGACTGAGTGAGACTGTATAAGATGTGCGGGCACAGTTCTAAGAATTGAGAAAACAATTGATGAGAGGTTGGGACCACACGCATAGAAACTCTCTTTGGGTGTGGAATGATCAGAGAAACGATTCTATTAATTCAATGCAAAATTAACAATTAGGCACGCGCTTTCTTTGAATTTTAAATTAAATTGTTATACTCTAAATTTTGCAATTCTGGCCCAAGCTTAATACGTTGATTGTTATTATTATATATATTATTGTATTGTATTCTCTATGAACTATGTAAATTTCTTGTTTCTTGTTTCAATGAATCTTCAGCTGCTTACCTATCGCCCCGAGAAAATATCAACTATTTCGACATCTTAATAAAGGAGTATCTTGTATAAGTACGGTATCTTGCTAAACAGAAGAATTAGGGGAAAAAATCAGTGTTTTCGTAAAAGTAAACTTTTGGATTGTGCGCAGTGCAAAATATCCGGACTTTTTAAATCGTTGAACGATTAAAGTTATCGGAAAAAAGAGTGTGCGCGACACGGAGCCCGTCGGTACATGAGATTCGTATGAAAGAGTAGTGTGAATAGCGCCTTGTGCATAATAATGAGAATTCATTGCTGAGTGATTTTATAATATTTTTCTTATAAGTTATAGCTGCCATATCCAATGATAAAATAAAATCAATTAAGCGTGCGCATTGAGTGCAAATGCGATCGAGTGTAATGAAATAACAATGTACGACTATGATAATGAATGTGGCAAGAAAAAGGGTGACGTGTGATTGAAATGCGTGCGTAACGACACATCCTTCGTTCTGTCGAAACTATGCGTTTGTGAAACTGCAGATTAAGGTAACATGCAAAATGGCGACGGGTCTAAAAAAACAATAACGATTCATTATGATTATGTGATTATAAATGAGAGAAACAGACGAAGAGTATTATAAAGACGTTGTTAATTGAATTAATAAAACTAGCCCAGATTAAATAGTCTCGTTTTTATTTGACAAACTTCCTTGTAAGATTCGCTCACATTGATGAAAAGATTTTTTTCTTATTGCACATGCACACAGGTAACAATAACCGGAGAGAGGAAGGGAGTAAGTATAAGAGATTCAAGCTCGCTTCGTTGAAAAAGAGTAATAATACAAAACGAAATGTACACAGCCCTCGGGGATCATATCGTTCCACTCAGTCGTGAATAGTTTGCGATGCGACAATGCGTCAACCTCGTTTATGTTTTCGTTTGAGAGGATGTCTCCGTTGCATGTAGTTTCTCTTGGCAGCCACAATTGTCGGAGGTACAAAGGAGTTGGCATAAGGATCTATCATCGTGCAATTGGTCTGATCCATCGGAAACATGTACTCCAGGTCGATGTCGTATCTGCGGATGTAACAACGAGTGTTTACACGATGGAAAACTTGAAAATACGGAGCAGATAGACGCTAGATATATGTATAGGAGGAAATAGATTACCTAGGAAGTTTCTCCCGCAGATAAGAAATGACGTTGTTGCCGAGACTGGCCTCTCGGCTCATAATAAAGCTGGAGAGATAGCGTGGACTCTTGCTTTTCTCGGCGCAATGCATGAGTAACGCCCACGATTTGTAGTCCGAGTCCAGCACATAGGTATTGTACACTCCCTCGTCTGCAGTAAAAATATCGTTCTAGTTATTCTGCGCGTAGCTATATAGGTGCAATAATGTATTCCACAAAAGAGCAGAAAGTCAACTATACGTACAGGGAAGCTCGGCGTGCATCCAGTGGGCCGGTAATTCCGGGGATGGGATCTTCCAGGTGATGTTACCGACGAGCTGCTCGTTAAGCGGGTCATCCGTGAAGCTGTACGTAAAGTTCATGGTCACCTCGTCATTTTCCGGCAGCACTGACATCTCCGCGCGCATGCATCTGTAGGATATGGCCTCCTCCGAGCTGGCGTAGTACTGGACTATGTACCAAACGCCGAGAAACTGGGCCAATAACAAATTATCAATAATTATGACAGACGCAGTCGACAATTATTACCAACTATTTTTACGTTAAAGCACAACAAAATGACATTGAGCCCAAAGCGCGCACTTGTACGCGTGAAAGCTGCATGAAATGCGGAAATAATATAGCCGCATTGAAACTGCGGACAAATATTAGCCGCATATAAATTCTATATAAATTGCATTCATCAATTATTAAATTAGTGCATCCACTGCTTTATTAATGCTGATGTCCCCCCAGGGATACACACAATAGCAATATAAACAGCAATTAAATGATCACAAGAAATCATTAGGCTCCCTGACCTTTTTAATTCTATAAAGTATATGATTAAAGCAACGGAAAAAATCGAGCGTTAAAAATTAAAAGATAAAAAAAAGCACAAGTACCTGCGAAATGTCAAAGTTTCGAATGCCTTTGACTTTTGGACACTTGGTTTTGTCTTCGCGACGCTTCCAGGTACCAGCGGCCAGACTATCGGCGAACGAGCAAACGGTCACGATCGCGATCGCGAGCAGCAACACGAGGTTGCACCCCCGCATCCTCCTTCCGAACGACATGCTTACGCTTTCGTGTGCGATCCACAACTAAAAGCACTTATCGTCGTGTCCAGCGCGCGCGCTCTCTGCTCTTCACTCTCTTTCTCTTTCTCTCCTTCCATTGGCTCGAAAAGTCGAGACGAGAGAGAAACGAGTCACCACCATAAGTTTTCGCTCCCACACCGGTATTATACCGCGAGGCCGCTCTGTGTAAGATGTGGTATACGTGTATGCGCCGACACAGATATAAGTATATACAGACACCCACGAATCGAGTCGAGAGCCTGGAGCCTGCTCGTCCGTCGCTTGCATGAGCTCCGCTGCACTGCAGACTGCATCAGGCTATCGCTCGCGTTCCTCCCTTTGCATTCTTCGCGCCCGCTCTTCTCTGCTTATACTTATTTTCCTGCTCGCATTCGGCAACTCGTTCTCGACCCAGCTCAATAACTATATGACTATACGTGGATAAACGTGCCGCACAGGTTTTCTTTCCGCAATACCTCGGTCTCTACAATACCACATTTTATTATTTTACTTTGCTTTCGCCAAAACTTCTCCACAGCGATCGTTTCTTAAATCGTGATGCTCATTTACTAGCTATATTTACGATGTTCCCTTTACGTAAGCGCGAGACAATATTTTGCCAAAGCGCGGCGTTGTGCGAGCTAAAATAATCCTCTGGATACCGAGTGCTTTCAACGTAGCCGGGTCTTAATTTAGGCACCCGCTGTTGTTTGCGTTGTATCTGTATAGGCGCGTTTTATGACTCATTCAGATTTTCGTAGAAAGCCATTCAATTTTATAAACACTTAAGCGTTATTCTAATCACCTAATTTATTTCCATGCTGTGGCCATCTTCAATAAATTGCTCGAAAAACAATTTTAAAAATTTCTGAGGAACATAGTTGAATAACATGTTTCATTCAAACTTTATATTCACTTTAATAATATGTGACACTTTATCACGTTTCCTGTTTCCTATTCGTCCATTCTCAGATAATATTGGACTGATTAATTAGTCAACCATGCTCCGATCTAATGTACAGAACAATTTAATAAAATTGAATCTCGCCTGTCTTTAAAATAATAATACACAATAAAATTTGGTTTCGTTTGTATTTATTAGAAAATCTTATTGTATAAAAATCTTAAAATTACTTGATAAAATTAATCTCTGCGTTTTAAAATAGTTTTCAATATACACACATCGTCAACTTCGTCCACACCGACATCGTCTACTAAATACTTTGCGTGAGATCACTTCCATGGCGGCTTCTGTCTTTGTTGGTCACCTTTGAAAGTGAACTTTTGTGGAACACTTAAATATTCACTGGTATCGTGAATGGAAATCTAAAAAGTATAAACAGTTTTAAAGTAATTATTCTAAGTTATGCATTGTAATACAGTAACAGGAAAAGACGTTTTACTTTACCTCAGAAATCGGCTGCCATGTAGAGCTTCCATCGTTGGAAGTATTAACGTCTTTTTGTAGCGATTGTTTATCCGAATTATCTTTATGGGATAAAGGTGGGCTGCCATCAAAAAACTTTGGCTTTGAGTTATCTTCCTTCGATTGCTGCATGTCTAATATCTAAAATGAAGATTTTTATACATCATTACAGTAAATCCAATACAATATCCTGTTCAATTACAAACATTCAAGCTAACCATTTTGATATATCTTTTAAGGTCGCTTTTTGTTTCCTTCCTACTAGTTAACGGCGTCTCATTGTGAGAAGTTAAAGTGACTAAACTTTCATTCTCACGTTCTTGCGTTTGTACATTTTGCAATCTTGGTGAACTTTTTGGAGGATTTAATTTCATTGGTTCTGTATGGAGAGTGCTACAGTGATTTGGCACAAGGTCAAGATTTATCTCACTCGGAAATTCGAATAGTTTATCGACGTTTATTTTTTGAAAAGAAGACATATGGTCTCCATTGCCACCTAAAACGATTGTATCTATAGTATATGATCATGTATTGCAAACAACAAAATTTCTAGTGGATCTATGTAATTACCTGAAATAATCAGAAGAGCTTGTTGCCATTGTTTTTGCATCATACAATGGAGTTGTTCAACTAACTGATTCTTACTCTTTCGGTAACTGTTTAATTGAGCTTCAAGCATTGCAGATTTCTGCACTGCTTGGGCTAATTTAATTTCAACAAGTCTTTTTTCTTCTTTGTGCTTTTCTTCGACAAGATTTATTTCCAATTGGTGCCTGAGAGAATTATTGATCGTTATTAATTTCTTACAAAACAGAGAAAACAAGTTTTTAAATTCAGCATTGAAAAAATAGCAACTTACTTATCTATGACACTTTTTATTTTTCTTGCTGCACACTCAGCTATGGCGCGCTGTTTTGTTTCAATTTCATTTTGGAAAACCATCTCCGCTGAGTCCAACTGAGTTTGAAATTCTTGAAGTTTTGTCTTAACGACATCGTCGACTTGCTTTTGGTAAACATCTCTAAGCTCTGCCCTTAATTTTTCTTGCTGGTCTGAGAGCAATTGCACTTCGTTTAGCGCTGATTTCTAAACATTTCAAAAATAAATATAAATTTTATAGTATTTGTACTTTTATTTTAATTGAAAAAAAAAGAAACTGTACCTCAGCTTTTTTTGCATCATTGACGGCTGTGATTAGGGATGCCTTTCCTTGTTCAAGGATGTTATTTCTATTTATTTCCTCTTTAAGTTTAAGTTGTAAATTTTCCTTCTCCTGACGTAAAATGGTCAGTTCAGCCTCACAAGCATCTAGGGCTTTATGTATAACCGC
>UCQR01004263.1:0-16172 GCA_900474235.1 Cecidostiba semifascia
AGAGAGAGAGAGAGAGAGAGAGAGTAGCTCGAGGGTATATAGAAGCGATTGTTAGTACCTTTCGCGCATTACCATATTTATTGAGTGCATCAGCCGGAGAAAGAGCGATGCAATTTTCGGAGAATGATTGACCCGGTTTTTCGATCGAGACACCGCTCAATTAATTTGTTTCACTATACTGTCGCTCTATTATATACGCTCTCGTATTAAACGTCTGTTTAAAGTAACGACGGCTTAACGTATCGACGATTATTATCAATTATCGTGTACTTTGCAAGACATTCGCTTTTGTAAAAGTCACTTCCTTGACTTTCCGAGTTAAAAGCTATATATACACCCGGTGTAATCTGGTTACGTGAATTATTATCTTTCTCTCTGCGGCAATAATTACAAGAAAAAAAGAGCCTCTCATCGCGCCGAAAGACTTTTTACGCGAGCAGCTAAATTGCATTTTACGAGCAAAAATATAAGAGAGTTAAGAATTCTCTCCATCGAACACAATGTATAATACTAATGAGATCGGATGTTAGAGACATAATCGTAAAGCGATATTACATCATGCGCGCCGAATAAAACGGCTGCGGTAAAATAGGTAGCAGAGAATAAGTGCACGGTGCGTTAACTTCCGGTCATAGTTGCCACGAATCGCCCAGAGAGCTGAGATAGCATTTCATTTACATAACCCGTACAACCCTACTTAGGAACTGGCGCGCGGATACCCGATTCTCTCTTTCTCTCTCGTACGTTTTCGTTTCTCTCACACCTGTATATAGTACTGACCCGATGGTTACCGTAACTTCTACTTGACTTTTCGCTTTGGCTCTTCTGCGAATATTTGAATTTTGAAATTTAAAAAATACTCTAAAATATTTTAAAAATTCGTCTCGAATTTTATGCAGTGTCGTGAGTCAGTATACGTTATTGCAATAACTGCAGGCAAGACAAAGAGACGCGAATATATCTTACAAAACAGCTGGTGTCCTACATTTATTAAGTACGGGTTCGAGTGGTGCGGTGTGTTGCAAAGGTGAGATAAATAAAAAAAAGAACAACAGATTTTTATTTACAAGATATGCATATATTTACACGCGTCGTGCACAATGTGTACACGAAAAATACATATAGCGCGTAAACGCGTCATTTTTATATCCAGCGAGAGATTTCGTTTGATCGCTCGTTGGATATAACGATATTCATCCAGATACAGATATCTGGCTTATTATTGGTATATAATATAAAATAATAAATTAATTAATAGTAGTACAAAAAATATTATAGACGCATCCACACAAGAACTCTTTTATGGCTTGGCAGCGATGACGCCGCACATTTAGTGATGTCGAGCGATTCTTCTAATAATGACGGTAAACTTCGAATAATAATGCTATACATTACACATAAGGTGCAATACGAACATCTACAAAATATAAGAAAATTAACTTTACGAGCAAACAATTCGTTCGATACACAACGTATAACAATTGCAAAATATATAAATTTCTCTAATCATTGTTCCATCACTTTGTAGAAATCGTTGATATTACACGTGATATGTAAAGTACGCTGAGATTCTCCTCGCGGTAAATCAACCGGTAATCTTGACTTTGTATCGGTCTTAAGGTAGCATTACAAACGCAACGACTGAACCTCAGGCCTCATTCATACGTTACAAAAAACGGACAGTCGCACTCCATTCAGGCATCGTGATCGTGAAGTTTTTTTTCTTGCGCTATCATCAATATTGCCGTAAAAGTAAACGAGTATATAAGAAGAAGAAGGTAAAGCACACTCACACGCTCGCAAGCAAAAACATACACACGTGACTCCCGCGAGAAGTACTTTAACCCAATGACCTTAATGAGTATAAATTATTTAGTCATAATGAAACTCGAGGAAGTGAAGACAAACTCGGTTTCCTCATCTTTAGCGTGTGTGTGTGTCTTCCATGTGTTTTAGCGACGAAAATTCATTTGCGTCCAGTCGTAAGTTTTCAAAATAAACTCCGTGTGTTTGCAAACACTCGTATGTGTGTGGGTAGCATTTTCCTTTAGCCATGGTATTCGTGTCAAGATCACGACACGATTTCGCCGAGAGGCGACCCGAGAGGTCAGCATCAGCTACTTTCGTCGAGTCAATGCCTCTGGCTGAGAAAGGGTCTTCTCTCTCCGCCTCCTTTTCCACCTCCGCTGCTGCTGCTGCTGCTCTCGACGATCTTGAGGCTCCTTAATATTTACGGTAGGATCGTGAGAGTGAAAAGCAGTTCCTGCTTAAGAAGATCCTTCTTACTTTCTCCTCGAGGCTGGCTCGATTGTTTTATCAAAGAAAAAGCACCAACAAATTGGACTCCATACGTTTGCATTCGACTAATAACATCGATATCTATCGCTTGCCAATTAATTGAACGATGCACGGAACGGCTTTTTTTAATTACACGCTGAGTATTACAGCTACAAGCTGTACAAAACATTCTATTCTGAATGGCACTTTCACTGAAAATTTCGTCGAACGCTGTACAAATCTGTATATCAGTTATAACGGAGATACTTTTGTCGCCTCGTGTTATTGTTACAATAAATACTTTCTTTTCAGAATATTTGTTTTTACTCCGTTAACTTATGACGATTTGGTTTTCTCTACGTTGTCCTTCTCGTTCGACGTCGTCTCAGCCTGCTTTTCGCTTTTCGATGTTGATCTCGCTTCTTTATTCGTACCGTCGTAGCTTTGATTGAAGAATAAGGCTATTTTGCTGTCCTCGGATGCGTAAGGCTCCTGGTCTTGACTGTTTTCAGCGGGACTCGTGTCACCCCTCAATTGTGTGGGTTCTTCTTTGTTGTCAGACGAACTCTTGACATTGCTGACGATCGATGAGCTTGCAGCATGGCTCAAGTCTCCTCCGTACAGCTGTTCCAAACCCTGGGATTGCGGCAGACCTTGAAGCATGATTTGTCCACCACCGGGCTGTTGTTCGATAGCTGCCAAGATGTTCTGCAACAGTCCATTTGACAGAACTTGATCGTGCCTGATGTTTCCGTCGGAACCTTCGGTACCGTATCCACCGTCAGCTGGTTGAATTTGGAGCGAGTAAGTTCCTTGGGATCCTTGGATTTGGAAACCATCACCGTCAGCTGTCAAAGTTTGAGCTAAAGCTAGAGCTTGGCCTCCCTCGTCAGATTTGATGAACTGGGTGGCGTCGACTTCCGTTGATGGAATGATATTCTTAGCTTCCGTACCATAACCCTGCGCGGTCAAAGCTGCTGTCAATTGTTCAGCGGAAAGACCTTCCGAACCCTGAAGAGACGAACCTCCGGACAGTGAATTCTGACTATGGCTGGATAAATCCGAGAATTCGTTGGACGCTGATTGCGAGTGAGTTTGCACGTTAGTCACGGCGGCGGCACCAGACTGGTCGGGTGCTCCGTAGGTGTCACCTATCGGATTGCCATAGCTGTCTTTTAAGTCGTTTTGATCGTGATTTTGATTTTGTAATTCTAACTCGTTTACGTTTGGCGCAGCATACGAAGAGCTCACCGAGTTGGTCAGTGCATTCAGGAGTGGAGTACCGTATTGAGTATTCAAACCTCCTGATCCACCTCCTACATTGACGCTCGCAAAGTTCTGATGGTTCGATGTCTCGAAATTCAGCGGTTGCGAGCCACCGAAGTTGTACTGGAAGCTGCCTCCATTATTTTGACAATCATGTCCAGGCACACTGATGGCTGGTGCTCCGTAAGTAGGCGCAATAGACGGCTCGATGCCATTGTACAAATTGCCGCCACCGCCTAATGACGAGGGTGGTCCAAAGTTGGGTGCGCCGTACGTCAAGGATGGAGCCGGCGTGTTGAAATCGTTGAATGACAGTGGTGTTCCGTAATTTACATTGGGTGCTGCTACAGGCGAGTGGCTGTTGAATGAATTGGCTTTACCAAAGGAGCTACTTGAAGCGAAAGAGTTCGATGAGCTGTGGAATGATACAGGGCTTTGGATACTTGGAAGTTGTTGATCATGAATAGATGGAACTCCGTAAGTTTTATGTGGCTTGATTGCTGGACCTGGGTATCTATTTATGCTAGTCAATAAACCAGCTGGTACCGAATCTCTGAATTTCATTGGAGGTCTTCGTGGAGGAACGAAGCCGCCCGGAGGAGGTGGTGGCCTGTATCCTCCGCGATTCCTGTTGCGGTAGTGGCCATTGTTTTTGTGGAATCCTCCACTGAATTGGTTGGAGGAAGAGAAGCCGCGGTAGCCATGAGAGGAAAATGATGGTCCCGACGAGAAAGATGGAAAACCTGAATCGTAGCTTCCCGAGGGTGGGCCGTAATTATTAGATGGAGCTGGCAGTTGCTGTGCCGACAAATCATCTCCGCCAGAAAGAGATCCACCGTGAGATGGAGGTCCATAAGAGTCGCTTATTTGTCCGCCAGTCAATGCACCGGGGTTTGGCAGTAATTCAAAGCCAACTGTTTTCACAATAGACAGCGAATTTGCGTCTGAAACTCCATGTTGTATGTTATTTGATGAAGAGCTATCGATGGGAAGTTGAAGGTTATGCAACGGCTCCGATTGGGGCAGAGTCGGAGGTAGTAATCCATTGCTTTCATGAGATGCAGTAGACTGTGATACTATTGATTTCAAGTTGTGGTCGTCTGGATTGCTGAGTGGAGCTCCATAAGAATCGCTTGGAACATTAGGATCTGTAGGATGTGTGAGAAGTCCATGATCCGAACCACCTCCTGAGCTTTGTCCGTTATTTCCCAGAGGAGGGCCATACTGGTCGGAAGGTGGACCAAAATCGTTTGAGGCAGGAGGAGGAGGGGGAGGTCCAAAATCATTCGAGGAAGATGGAGGTCCATAATCGTTAGAGGGAGGAGGAGCCCCGTAGTCATTTGAGGGAGGAGGAGCCCCATAATCATTTGAGGGAGGAGATCGATAGTCGTTTGAGGGAGGAGCACCATAGTCATTTGAGGGAGGAGCACCATAATCATTTGATGGAGGAGGAGGTGGGCCATAGTTATCTTGAGGGCCTTGTTGATTTGGTGCACTTACGTGACCAGCAATTGGTTGCCAGCCGTCGTATTTTATCTCAGGAGGAGTCGGGGGAGCTGGTACGCCTGGTGGTGGTCGAGGTGGGGGTCCGTAAATGTCATTGGAAGCAGGTGGTCCATATTGTTGCTGAGGACCTGAAAGCGGTGGTGGTGGACCGTAATCATCCTGGGGTTTGGAGACAAACGATGCCGATGGTGTCTTCGTTGGTGGACCATAAGCTTCCACTGACAGCGGGATTGGTGGTCCATGGCCTGGAGGAGATCCGCCGAATCCACCAGATGGTGGTCCATATTGGGAAGACGGAGGGCCACTGAACTTTGAAGGAGGACCGTATTCTGGCTTTGGTGGTCTGAACGATGGGCCAGAAGGTGGGCCATACTGTGGCTTAGGTGGTCCATATTGTGGCTTAGGTGGGCCGTACTGAGGTTTCGGCGGCCCATATTGAGGTTTAGGTGGGCCGTATTGAGGTTTTGGTGGGCCATAGCTAGACTTTGGCGGAGGCGGCCTGAAATTTGTCTTAGGTGGTCCGTACTGGGGTTTTGGTTTCCCCAAAAATGGAGGTGGTGCATTGAATGCCGGTGGCTGCTCTGGTGGTGGTGGTTCATAAATTTTTGGTGGACTCCTATCTCCAGTCAATTCAGGAGGTCCGTATACCGGGGCTGGTCCTCTGTACTTGGAACTCGGTGGTGGTCCGTAATCATCAGCTGGTGGCCCGTAAGAATTGCTAAGCCTATCTTCCGCTGCTACAGAGTCATTATTTTCGTCTTCTTTCGCCGGTGTAGACTGTGAACTGGCTTTGTTTATTACTGCGGTGACTTGACGACCCACTAGTAAAACGCAGAATAGCGCGATTATCACCTGAAACAAAAGGAAAAAAGTCGATATTTGAATAGTGTTTTTAAAATGTAAGTAATAAATTTTTATTTTTAAAACAATTGTCTAGGAATTCGCAAAGTTACAATAGTACTCAGCAAAAAAACAGATACATTGCGTAATTGCTTTGAATCTGATGCACACATCAAAATAAATGTTGAAGTTAGCCGAGTTGCTAAAGCGTGGTAAAATTTCACACTCTTTTGTCGCAGTCGTCAACATTGTTCTCGTCTTTTCAAGTATATATGTATTCCGTTATTGTCTCAAGAGTCCCGCGATATTTCGGAAGGTTCCGAAATAAACAACAGAAAAGTAGTATTTAACCTTTGATTATCAAAATTTTAAGCGTATGCCACTAAAAATTTGTATTAAAAATTGTCGCGAGTCTAACCTAAACGCATAGGTGATTTTCTGTTCCCCTCATCGCTATCTGCGAGCCCACTGCATATATAGCGGTATGTCACCTATATCAGTACTGCCTTTTATTGGGCTTGCTTGGGTCGCTCATGCTATAACTGCCACAGTTAGAGCACCCTCGATGCAGAATAATCATTATATTTATACTCTTCCTTGAATTGTTTTCTCTTGTTGGTTTCGAAACCAATCTCTTTTTTCTTTTCGCTACTTATTTTCATCTAATTTTACCGACCTATCGGAATGTTGTACTACAAAACAAATATTTCTACAGTTATCTTTGAGAAAGATTTATGTAACCTCTACTCTAAAGACACGTTGATATATCGCCCAAATAATATATGTACTTAAAAAGTAATGTATACGAATAGATCGCTGAAAAGAAATCCTTTTAAAAAGCAATAAAGCTGAGCAAGCCGACACTAGAAGCAAATATCAAGTCAAATAAGCTTACTATAGTTACTAGAACGGTGCAGTAATAAGACGGGTTTCGCTTCCCGATTATAGTTCGTGCGAATTTATCGGAGGCCGTGAGACATTACGTCGAGCGTGCGTACCGGCATATTTGGACATGCGGCAAAGATGGAACGGGAACGTCTGCGAGAGCTGGCTAAGAAAATTATATGTAAAGTTGCATCGCTACTATATAATGCGTACCTCACTGACTTTGCGTTGCGTTAGACGCAGTGCGTGCACTGATCTCGTGGCGCAACACACGCTCCAGCTGACTATAAGAAAGATTCAAAGAGTCTAACTTTCCAAATGATTTCGCTTTCGTTAACGGGAAAAACTTGATTTCCGCGACTTTTCTTGTCAAAAAACAACTGGACTACTGAAATTTTGTTATACGCACAGAAAATCACCGTTCGATTTCAAAACAAAGCACAACGTGTAATTGCCAACATACACGCCATTGGCTTTCAAGAAGAAACGACTGAATGGAAATGGCCTGAGTGAAAGATCTATCTGTCTCTCGGAGCTCGCATGGTGATATGTATATGTAATTCATGAAAGTCAAATAGAAGAAACTCGACACGCCGCGAGTCTGAGTGGTAATACGCGAAAAGTGCCGGCTTGTCAACGCAGAAAAAGAGAGGGAGGCCGGAGATCGGCTCGTGACGACTGTTATAGGAAGTAGTACGATGGCCGCGATGCAAGCCTAACATAATAACCCCGTGGAGGTATACTTTCTCCCGTATGTACTCGGTGCGTCTGAAATGAGAAATGTCGAGGTGATTGTGTGTACGAATGAATGCAGACTTCGATCTACTGTCGCGTGCGGATCTCGCTATAAAAATAAACGCTCTTTCTTGGGATTCTTCGCTTTTCTTTTGCGTCTTGTTCGCGATCTTTTTGAAATTCATCATGCGCTGTGGCGTTTGGTGAAATCAATTTTAATTTAATGGGAAAATTATGATAATGTATCTGTGCGCGTATTACATTGATTGATTCGATATGTTCGATCGAAGATGATTCGCAATTTTCTTATACACTGAAATTGCGGTTTTCAGATTGGCTGATTGATAGTAAATTCAAGTTCGAATTAGTACAACGTTATTAAACTTAAATTGAATTTGTCTTCAAGATTTTCAAGTTCATACGAATATTCTTTAGGGAAATAATAAAATGTACCATCTCACTGCGACTTAATAACAAGTCGACGATCTCTGCAAGTCAGCGCTAATGTAATATCCCAAAGGTGCACATCATGAATCTCATTTATATCCTACCTTTATAAGACTACCGCACTGTTAGTGTAACGATTTATAATTTCGGGCGGTTCGCCACCTCCGAGCGGCTCATCACAATCAATGAAAGTTTCCGAGCAGACTTCGTTAGGGTTAACGATTTTCTCGACTCGCGATTTATACGGCTCATCAATCACAAGCCAAATGATGTCACTTCTCCCCCTGATGTTTTGATAGATAGAAACCGATGACTTTTTTCTCCAACGTTTAAAGCAACTGATTACATCTGAAATGTTCCCATGATGATGACCATCACGGTATATTATTGATGTATCATTTAAAGTGAAAGTCTATAACGATTGTTCTCGTCAAAAGCGCTTTTTTCTATCGCAACAAAGAATGTAAACGATACGATATGAAAGTATGGATGCATCTCAGTTACTCTTGATGAACATATTGTACTTTCACGATAGCAAAACTTGTATATCTATTTAAAAATGTATCAAATGAAAACTCTATTATAGGTTCATCGAGAGTACATTTTTTAACTACACTATACGACGTTAAAAAAATTGCAACACACCAGAGATCGCATTACAGGCCGTATAACACATTAAGCATATTGACTGGTTCATAAAAATAATATGGAAAACCGCGAAGAACACTATACGAGAGCTACATACTTCAAGTCCATAAATCAGCAGCCAAGAACAACGCCTGACGCAAAAAGGCCATAATTAGACAGGCAGCGTACTTAACGCAAAATTACGGAAAAAAAAATTGAGCGCCGTTCTCCAAAGAATCCACATAATAATTCACATCCGGTTTGGATTCTGCGAAAGTATCTGCAGTCGAGACGGGTAGGCGTTGAGGTTTTACGAACACATCACCGGCACAGGCGCAAACTAAGGGAATATATACACGGAGAGCTGCGAGCATTACGAAACATTATTCCACAATGCCTTTACGACCGTGGCAATATAATATTGCCCAATAGGGACGATTATATTGCCGCTGCTGCAAGAGCCGCGCACGTATGTGTCGGTATCTTCAAGTTCGCGAAATGATGCACGTGAATCTTCGGTGTAACGAGACGTATTCTATACAGCTGAGTAGGCTCTAGTTTACCGTTACTATAAGGTATAGAAATAACTCTTCAACTCGTTAGACTATTTAGATGGCGAGGAAAGCGATCGTTTTTTATACTTTCTACAATATATATAGAGAGAACGCTTTTAAATCGCAAAATCTTTGACTCTATTCGAGATTTAGTGTGACTTTTTTTGTGAAATTTATTTTCTATATAATTATAAATCTGTTATTATAATCGCGCAAGCATACAATGGTATCTGCGTAGGAAGTAAAACTTTCATTTGCATGACTGACTTAATCAATGGCATTAATTTGAAAGCTATTTTCCTGCCTGACATTATACGTCTAAACCTTAGGCCTCTGAAATTCGTGTTAATTAAGACTGAATTGACGCATGAATACTAATTAGGCATATTATAACGTCTTACAAAAAAAGGAAAATTTGCCTGATTCGTGAATTCTCATATATATATTAGTGAGATTTACACAATCGGAAATGAAAAGAATTTATAAATTCACAAGCATGAAAATTGTTATTATTGCGCAGTACGCCCGATATGCTTTTTGATTTCTGTTTTAAAATGAAAATGTGATAAGTTATTGCGATTTCACGTGTGTGCTCGAGAATTATACAAGTTTTATTTTATAACTGTATACTCTCTACTGCAATTATAATTTTGAAATAAAAGTGTTAAAAATTATTATATACGATCATTACCGTTATACACTGCACCGAGTCTATACATTCTATATCATTCGTATCTTGACATTTATGGACAAATATTTACAGCGATTGTAAATAGTGTGAATTAAAAATAATAATGTAACTAAAGCCAAAAACTATATGTTTCACTACCATGGTAATTGCAATTACCCAAAATTACCCAAAACCGTGACCGGCGTGCCCACAATCAAAAAAATATTTGGTAAACCACGCAGCCACTTACAGGGTGTGTCAATCGTATACAGCCAAATAACTCTGTTCCTATACAGACGCGCCTCTGAAAATAAGCCGCCTCCAATCTTTCGAAATCGTAAAGAAAAGCTTGGCGTGAAACAAGCGATTCTTTCAATTTTTACGAGTCGCACACGCAGTGGCGCACGATTCCCGGCGCTCGTGCAATTACCGAAGAGAAAGAGAAATCTTGAAAAAACAACAACAACAGCAGCAGCAGCAGCAAAGTCGAAAACGAAGCCATATAGCGATGAGGGTCGGAGATTGTCGAGTTCGCGTGTCGAGCCGATATTATTGCCGCTTCCTCGTCTCTCTCTCTCTCTCTCTCTGTATATACGCTTGGAGCTGTATGCACGCGTGGGTGACGTCGTGTGTGCATAGAGGAGTACGATAGTTAGTCTATACGCGTGTATACAGAGGTGTATGGTATGGAGCCACGGCGATACGTCGTCTCCAGACTCGAGGATACGCGATGGGATGTAGAGTCAGAAGTGGAAGCGATCAGTTGGAGGAAGTCGTTTTGAAATTGAGAATAATCATGCTAATAGTTGCGGTATCGCGTATGTGTATTAGATATGTGTGTCAGTATGGTTGTTATGAGTAATAAAATGTGTATAGACTATACTTTAAAAGCGTGAGCTTTTGCGGATATAAAGTTATTTGCATAAAATCTAGATCCCGCTATAGAATTATTTCCCAAAGAGTATAATATAGAGCTCTCGTGCGATTGTTAGATTCATGGGTATGTTGCGCCGAATAATAGAATCCATTTGGAAAAAGCTGGAGAAAGCTGTTTCCTCTCCGAGCATTATTATTCTTAATTTACGTATATTCATCGACTTTGCCGTTCATTGTATACTTTCCCAATCATAGACTCATATACATCGTTAATCGATTCAACAATATCAACACTTTCAACACTAATTTCTCCATCCACCAGAACAGCTCAGCAACAAAGGCATGCACCCCTTCGAACTCTTACGTACCACAAGCTGTATATACAGCAAGCAATGCATCCTTAACCAAGCGTCGCGCGACTGGGTCAAATGGTCGGGTCTCATGCATAGTCATACCCTAATCACGCACGTCGGCATATAATTCGCCTCCGGCGCTGTACTGCCCCCCTCTATACCCCTTTCCTTATCGTCGATTGCTGCTGCCTCCCTGCGCTCTTTGCCTCTGAGCTGCATTGCTGATGGTTGATTATTAATTTCATTCTTCTATACAGCGCGTGTAACCTTTACGTGCTAGACTATTTTTCCTGCGGGCTATACTGCAAGCGCGAGCTGATGTATAATAATGATCGATTATGCGCGCTACTACCGCGGCGTAACACACTTTCTTTTGTCTGGACTTTTCCGCGAATTCCGGGGGAGACGACCGACGATCGATTCTGTGTTTAGAGAGACGACGATGTTGCGGAGGTGCTTTTTTTGCTGTGATGCAGGGGATACGTATGCGGAAGGTTAGGGTTGCTTCGTGATTGAGTTATATAGGCAAGCAGGTTTCTTTTGAATCGAGGCGCTTTGTATATTATTATCTTAATTATTTGAGAATTATCTTTTGAGGTCGCGAAAAAACAGTGGTTTAAGAGAAAGAGGCAAAAGATTAAGAATTCATGCGCATCTTGTAAATTATGATGAAAAAAATAAAATCTTTTCACTCTTCCACTACTGTTTCCCGAGATTTCACTCGAGCGAAGCAAGAGTCGCTTTTGTGGCAATGTAATATTTATAAAAGAGAAAATGTAAAATGTCATCATTCGCACTTTCTTACACTGAGAGATTTCACCTCATGAAATTGAGAAAAAAAAACAAAGATGTTGCACCTGTCCAGACACAGAGAAAGAATATAAAATTTAAATTAAATATATATTTGCGTTGAATGACAAGTTACATATGCGACGCGAGAAAATGGAACGATTTTTCGACTGTCCAGGCAATAAAATATAGGTCGAATTTCGAGTGTCAAGGAGACAAACACCTTTCTCACGATCACACGTATATATAGAGAACGAATAAAAATGGAAATACAAAATCAAATTGACCCGCTTACTCGCAGAGCGAAAGTTGAGAGAATGCGGCCAAAGATCACGATATAAATTAAAAAAGTTTAATATTGGTGTGCGTTTTGAGGTAAGAATTATCACTCGGTTCTTTCTCGAGTATTTATTATACACGTGGTCGTAATTCGCATGGATACAGTTTTATTAATCTATATACTTTTAAAACTATGTATGAATCGTTAATAGACTGGTATACTTAGTTTGGTTCATTAAATTGGATGCTTCGTTTGGAATTTATGCTTACTTTCTGATACATAAACATTGAACTACAAAATGGGTTAATTGTATTTTTTTTTAACAAGTATACACTCGAATCAACTTTACTATCGAGCAAAGTAATAATCCAAGTTACTACAACGTTACAAGCCTGTTCATCCTTTAAAAATATAATTCAATATTTATTTATCATAGAGGGCACATAATTAGACGCTATAATATTTTTTTTCTTCAAAAATTAAAACCTGTATTCACGGTCGAAGCAGTTTCACTTTACTGACCATACAAGTATACGCCCAACAATATTTTTCAATGCAAAGCACCACCTAAAAGGATTTTGACGATGCAAAAGCCATAACGGCGCGAAAAGTAATACCACCTTTAATCCCCATCACTTTTATGCACGAAAATTTCTGCTCGCGCATATACATAGCCTACCATAAACAAACTTCTTTCACTTGTAATTATCGTGGTCTTGGGATAAATGGGCTCGACGCATACAAGTGACCGAGACACCGGCGCGGAAAGGTAAAAAGTGTGTAATTTCTACGCGCCACCGTAAATAGCCTGGAAAAAACGATATAATGGCATATAACAAGCTCGAGACATATATACGGCTTTCGTTTGATATCTCGAAAAAGGCAATAAATTAACACCTCTCGTATATTTTCTTCATTTCTCCAATTCAACAACTGTGTGTGCAATGGAAAAGTATAATGAAAAAATTTTGCGCAGCTTTTCCGCGTGTCCTAACTCGAAATCAAACCGACGCCATAGATTCCGAACGAATTCCAAGACTAACGAGCCGGGAAATCGAAATTAGCATCGATTATCGACTAGCCGCAACCGCTAAGGACGCCGCCGCCACGGCGTAATGTTTATGCAGGAAAGCTTGCGGGGGCGTCTCGCGCGATCCGGATTAGCGACTCGCGCGCTTAACCGATAAGCCTCGGAGCAATTACACAATCTGCGCGCTCAAGAATCGTCGCCGAGCTATTAGCCGCGTAATGAATATGCCTCTGCGGCGTATCGGCTATCGACCCTGAGATTTATCTATACCTTTTTCTCGGGATTTTCTCAGATCGAGAAGAGATGAGGCTTGGGTGATAATTCAAGCAAACTGTGTGTAATATACCATCGATTTGTCGCAGCAGAGACTTATATTAATAGCGAGTGTACCAGTGTGTGACCGAGAATTTTTTTAACAGTTAGTTGGATGACGCAAGGTTGAATGGTATAAAATTGTGAATTCATATGAAGAATTAAATTGTGTTCAACTGCGGTTGGATTAGAAATATTTTTTGAAACTCGTTAGTGTAAGTAACTTGCTATATAGTCGATTATATTATTCTTATCTCGATAACCTATCATTTCAACACCTAGTTCAAGGATTATTTACATTGAACAATTAAAATGTCATTTGTGCAGTGCTGCTCACTGAGCTATAAATTTCAAATTTGTCACGACACTTCTATCTGAATGAATGAGTGATTATTCTTTGCACGTTTTACTTTAATAGTAAAATAAAAGCTTCTCTCAAACGTTTCGTCGGATTGATACGGTGCGAGAGTATACAACGAGAGTAATATCCATATACCCACTGATTTCTACCCGCATTGTCAGTGTTGTACATATACGTGTATGTGTATATTTCAAATCATTGTTGTCTCTTTTCCGTTTTTACTCTCGAGGTCAGAAAAAGCGTGTATATACTGGCTATTTCACAAATGGAGAGTATAAATAAAATATCCAACGATTATTTTGAAATTCTAGTCTTTACTAAGCACTGACACAAAGGACATTTAACAATTTCCAAACCGATCACTTATACATAGTACATAATACCGCAGGTTAAGATAAATAGCGTTTTAACCGTCAACGTATAAACCAACAACACAAAGCACACATCACTTCCTTCCGACATCACTAATCAGAGATATATCACACAACCTCGCAAAATCACGGAACTTTCAACCTACCTTAATACGCGCCATGGCACTGTCCTCGAATCAATAAATCGATCACTTCCGACAAGTAACAATTTAAACTTCGAAAAAAAAAATCCAATCCTCGTTATAAACCCGGCAACTAAAAGTCTCACATGGTCGTCGCACTGTATATACTCGCGAACTCACAACACCGGCTTTCCTCGGACTCTGTTGCACGTGCGCGGCTCTCGGCGCGCTCTCAAAAAATGTTGAGCGTCGCGCAGTGAGCTCTCGGCTTATATAGACTCTCTTTCTCCGGCTCTACTCCTTCTCTCAGTGTGAAGGGATCGCTTGGGAGACACACGGTTATAAGAGGCACGTGATGCGGTAGTTGCTGCTGACGACCAGGTGAATCTCGAGACTGAGTGGTGGGGTGAAAGGTGAATGGAGATTTGGGGAGGTATGGGTTTTTTTTTTTCATTCATGATTTTTTGAATTTTTTGTGTTTTGAACGTGAAAATATAGCTGTGTTATATATACAGTTGCGAATTGAAAATTGAGTATGAGAAATGCTTTACAAACGGGGATTTTATATTTGGAAAAGAAAAACAAGTCTGGATTAATCTCTGTCTATAATACGGCGTTGCATGAGTAAGTTAACTTTTATGTATACACTCTTCTGCCTCGCCGCAAAAGCGAAAGTCTTTTACTTTTACTCATTCTTCGAAAGACGATCAAAAATACCTTCGGCATTACTAAAACTTTATGCTCGATTTCGTTCCCGCCGCTCTTTTTTTTCACGCATCAGACGATGAATCAAATTTCTTTATGTATACGCGACGCGAAGAAGCGAAACATCAGATGCCACTCCGATGCGGGCTGAATTTACATCTCTCTCTCTCGAACCCTTTTAAATGTGCATTGTGAATTTTTCAACTTTCTCCGAAATAATAACAGTATTGCACTTTACGAGCGCACGAGAGTTGCGGAGCAATAATTTTTGATAGTGCATCAGTTGTTTTTTTTTAAAGAATAATATAGAGGAAGTTCGTTAAGCACATATACACGTGAAACGGTCCAATTTTGAGTAATCATCGCGTTATCCTATATACGAGAGCAATCATCGCGAAGTAATTCGAAGTAATAGGTAATTAAAAAGAAAATAGTTTGTGAAAACAAGGCTTCTGAGCATAAAAATGATTAACTATACGACCTATCGCAATCGATGCATCGATAAGAGTTCGCGACAGGAACATTATATGAATTAATATTCAAGTAGGCGCAGCATTATGCACACCTATATATAGGCGCCTTAATACGCGCTAATAAATACAGTACTCGTGTTACCATCATATATAAGCACTATTCGATCTCGGCTTTCCTCGACTTTCCCGTCGCGGCTATATTCATTACGATTCAAATGCACTGTCTCCTTCGCATACATATTAAATTCATATTTTTCAAATTGTAATCCACAACATAATCGAATAAACTCTCTGCCTCGATTCAAAACGAGCTCCAGCGCAAAAAGCACAAGTATAATATATATAGGCTCCAGCGAAAACGAGTAAAAGAGAAATCCTCGGATGTGCAGCAGCTCGTCGGAAGACAGCAGCAGCGGCGGCGGCAGCGTCGAAAGGAAGAAGCAGCAATACTTCTCTCTCTCTCTCTCTCAGATGGTATATAGTAGAGGGGAAAAGCGAGCGGCTCCTCACACACGGTGTGTTGCTCTCTCGAAAAAATTCTCTTTGTAGAGAAAGTAGGCTACACAAGTCCGCGCGAGCGAGCAAGTCTGGGCTTCCCTCGAGAGCATCTTCTTCTTCTTCTTCTTCTCGATCGACCCTGAGAAAAGCGTCGATGATCGCGAGATCACGAGATATATATGTGTGTGTGTGTAC
>UCQR01004264.1:0-19451 GCA_900474235.1 Cecidostiba semifascia
TTCATGCACTTTTACGACCACAAATTTTTGCGTTAACAATCTTTAGAAATACTTCGTCTATTTCTACATATAAGTCAAATTGTACAATGCACGATACGATTTTTTCGTATCAGAAACACATTCACAGAATTAACTATTTTTCGGAAGAAATATTCCATAAACGTCCTATTTTTGCTATCTATATTTTCCGCAAATGCAAATGAGAATCAGCTTCGCGCACACGATTACGCCATATCATTTTTTGCTGCACAATACAATCTTTAAATCGAGTCACACATACATACTTTTGAAATTTGAAGCAAAAGATAAAAACTGATGCATGGATACTACCAGTTTATTAGAGACAATTTTAATATTATAAGCTTTAACAATCAACTTAATATATATTTATGACCATAAATAAGCTATATATATATTAAGTGAAGAAAAAGTACCGAAAACAGCAAAAAAAAGAGCATGATGCATTCTCAATTTTATTATCTCATTTTCGAGATTAGTCTTCATTTACAGAAGCGTTACGTATAGTGTATATATACATATTATATAAAATAGTTCCAATCTTCCGAATTTCGTGCCTTTAGAGCGCTCGCTAATTTTTGCCGCAGAATTGAAGGAAAAATGTGAAAAAAAGGAATGTATTTACAGTACTTCGTAAGAAAAACTTTAATACGTAGTGAGTAATCGTCGATTTAAGAATTTAAACTCAATGCTGACAGGTTGTTAAATATTTAAAAAAAGAAAACGAAAACAGAAGATAGTACACTACCGAAATTCCGCCAGTTCAATAAGAAATGATCGAAGATATTTTTTGCATTTTGCAATTGCTATATATACATAAGTAGATAGGAGGATCGACGAATTTATGATGAAGAATTCTCTCGCTACTGCTATTTCAGATGGTTTAAAAAATAGTAACGATAATAATAAACACAATATTTAAAGGGCTTTCATCAAGGTAATATTTTGGATCAAATTACTTGGGCTTTTTGATTACTTTTATGAAACTGTTGAATCAACGACTGTTTAATAATAGCTTATACATGATAATAATCTTTGTCCATAGTTGCTACGTACACTTAATGAATTTGCGATAAATATTTCGAAATAAAAAGATTCAAATCTCATATTATTCTGTGATATAGTAAGTTAGAGAGAAAAACCGTTCGTTATTAAAAGAGAATTAAAGGGCTTGTAACACGCCGTTGAATTTCTAGAATTAATTGGTGTTCAAAGTACATACCTATAGACTACGATGCGTAGGTGTATAAAGAGTTTTGCGACGGGCTAACTTTCACCTTGACGCTATTATGGAATTTCAGTGACCGAATTATAATATACAGCCATTTGAATACCACTTACGAATTTACAAAACCTTATTGTAATTAAAATGACAAAGGTAATTGCTTGAACCATGCTTCTGATAAACCAAATCAACTGTTATACATTGTTATTATATAATATAAATCGCTTGTATACATTAAGTGACAAAGTGAATGTCTGTGTAGGGATTTTGCTAAGTAGTTTAGCGTCAGGCAAAGGTATAAAAAATTTACGAACTTCCATATTGCTTTGTTAAATGATCTTAATTATTTATACATCCTTATGTATATTATATATAGAATATATTACAAAAAAAAACTCATAAAATTTTAAAAACACTGGTCCACTTTACTTTTAACATCTTTAAGTATACTCTGCTCGATAACAAATTGGTCGGTCGATGTTTCGCCGACGATCAACAAACGATACACATCAAAGTATAGAAAAAAAAAAATCACACGAAATGTATTAGAATCAGTCTTCTTGAAGATTAATATATACTTTTGAGCTTTTCGGCGCGACTGTATGCTCGAGGCTTGGTCTTGACGCTGATGGGCTCGTGTCGACGCGACGCGACGTTTCTTTCAATCCGTCATCTGAATTGACTCTGGCACATGGAATTTTATTTGGCACGGGCTGCACGCACTTCTACTGTACACGTCGAGTTCAGAATCGGAAATTCGGGTTGTCGGTCTGCCAGCCAGTCGCGTTTGGCCCAAATTGGTATACTAATCTTCGTCCGAGGACTGGAAGGAATATTTTCCTCTTATAGTAGTACCTAAAAGGATCAGTTATGTAGATATTAATTGTTATTATTTTTTATAGAAAAAATGCGAATGGTTTGCTTAGACGATGTTGGAAGATTAACACTGCATCCTTCAACCAACTTGCCTAACCAATCGGATTCATATACTATGCAAATTTTTCAAATTAAAGACAAGCATACGGCAAAATCCACCACTATTTTAGATTAACTAATCATACGAAACCAACAACAGTCCGTCATTGTATGCATGTTAATATATCATTTCAATACTCAATTACTTTTAATGTATTCCTGAAACTTTTGAAATCCAAACCTACAGTGCAATTAAGATCGTTGTTGTACGAAAATGCGTAAACAATATACAAAGCACAAATTCTACAGTTAAAGTGACAGCTGCCGTAAAAATGAAATCGATGACAAGGTGCAAAGATAGAAAAGGAAAAAGTAATAAACGGCATGCAACCCACTGTGTGTGATGTTTACCTCATTGCACGACTAAGCTTTTCGTAAGTCATCTTCGTGTTGCCTTTACGCGAACCCCAGAGTTTTGCTACCTCATCGCTACGTACGAATCGAAATTTCGCCTGCGAATAGTCCTCCCAGCATATGAGACTGGGACAGGTCTTTCGATCGCGCAGCAGATCCCTTATAAATTCCCAAAGTTTGCCCTGACTCGTGGCTATGGAGAAGCGGATAGACATTATTAATTATTTTTTTTATCTTATGTTTATACTAATTGTACAGTGAATAGTTGTTGTAATTTTTAAAAGTACGTATAGTCATGATCAAGTGAATAGAGTTTTTTCTTTGTTTTTGATTCGTACAAGGTATACTTGAAAGTGTTACCTGCAGATAAAATTTTTATTTTACAAATAATCAAGGAACGGATACTATACGTATAGATTCTACTAATAGCAATGTGATTAGTTTTTCCAATGCACTCAATGATGTTAGTATCGCAAATCCACAAAAACTTATAGTTTTGTCCGTGCGCAACGGGTTTATTTGCTTGTACGTGTATTTCTACTGTAAAAATTTTTACATTCTTTGCTTTCTCACTTATAAATACTTAGAAAATGTCAACTAAAAACATCAGTCGAATTATACAGTTAAAAATAGTGACAATCGTTCTACGTTTGTGTGTGCAGTCATCATCCATCCGCAACAAAAGCCTTTTGTCTCTATTACGTAACTATTAATAAAAAAAATCACAAAGTTATCAATGAACTAAATATTTCCGAATGAAGCTATGAATATCATATAAGTTCAAGTATAGCATAAATAATATTAACATAGCTTTTTGCATTATGATAGTACTTATATAAATTTGCCCATATATATTATGTAGATCATGACCGCGCGCGATCGAGCGCATATTTCTCTAGTCGCTCTTTTTCGATACTGACTTAACATTGATGATGTATAAGTATCACGAACAGGTGCGACAACATAATACAACAACATGCGGTGATGTTTATACAGAAAGCTTGACTCGTCCTTTTCAGGGTCATCACTTACGATTTTTCTTGGTTTTTAAGAGCCTCGGCCTTCCCGGCGGACGCTTCGTCGATATCTCTATACTGTTATCTGATTCCGCATCTGTGAACAGTAAATTTATCGGTTTGTGTCAAGAGCTTGTGCTTTATAGAAGTACTCGTGCGGTCGGGTAACCACATCCCCCGGATGTTGTGCAGACTTCGGGGGTTCACGCATATATACTAAATTAATATAATAATATTATAATACACGCACTTTGTGCGGCTCCCAGATTTCCGGACTTTTTTTCATCCTTCTGTCTAGGAGCTGCACGATTTCCTTCACACTGTTATAGAATGTCATTTTTAGAAGAGTAACCCCATTCCTGACTCATGCAGAATATAAATTAGTCTGTGATACTGCTGCATACTTTATACTCGTTAAGTGTAATGATCTAATACTCATTTTTTGTTAGATAAGGTTTTTTTTTTGTTTCCTTAAACCCCCTTAAATGTATCTATATATACTACAATATGTTAGAGAGACGGTGCATCTGATGCTTTTTTTAGGAAAGTTTAGCAACAACTAATCGTGGTTAATCTATTAAAAAAAAATTAGGAATATTTTCATAAAGTCATGTACACAAAAGCTTTTCATTAATTAAGACGCAATATTTTCATCGATTCGGTATCAAGTGTCATATAATTATCGAAGAAGATATTCGAAAGATAAAAAAGAATTCATTTCTATACATCTTATACTTGAGAATACACCTAGATTCTTTAATTACGTTTACGAGGTTGTCGGTATTATGCAACACGCAGTATAACTGATGTAGACCAAAATAACTGCTAAAAACGGCTAATCGTTAAAAAGTGATAAAATACAATCATATGCTTTCCTGCGAGTTTCTTAGAGCGCAATTATCGTTACGAAAATTGCCTAATTTTCGTGTTATATGAACGCGTGATGATAACAAAACAGAAAACTCGAACGCCGGTAATAAACATTTTTTTTTTCTAATTGAAAATTTGAAGGATGTCGCGTCGGCCTCTATAAGCGTGTCTCATATACAATCCTCGTTATTTTTTCTCAACAACTCGTCTCTATATATACCTATACAGTTACACAAGTATCCGAACATATCCAGATAAATCTTCCTTCAATAATTACGCCGCATATACACAAAGTAAAGAAAAATACGACTCACACGCACGCGGACACTCGGCTCAGCGGTTTTAAAACGGAAAAGAAAAAAGCCATTTTTTTTCTCTCTCGGTGGACTGGCGACGAACACGCCGGCCGCAATTTACCGGCGCGCGCGCGAAATTCATTAGCAATTTTTTCGCGTTTGAGAAGTCATCATCATATAAGTATATACGCACCGCGAGCGACATTAGTTTCGCCGCTGCATATAACTTTAGCGCAATTTGTCATTCCGATAAGCCATAGTTGCAGTGTATTTTGCTGTTTATTGTGACATCATTATACTATACGCGATTACTTATCATATCGTTATATTTCATAAGGCTAATGTTGCTTGCAGCGGAAAATAGGTTGCAATGTGAAACAAAGTTGCGCGACGCGCGCGCGTCGGTATATCATAGTGAGAGAGACAATTTTTTTTTTCTTCGAATTCATGCAGCGAAGCAACAACAAAAAATCGTGATTCAACGGTAAAAAGCTCAGCACTATTATATTCTCAGCGCGCGAGTATAATAATGCAATTACAGCCGATCGCGCGATCCACATCCGTCTTAACAAAAACAATCGTCATGTGCGCACACGTAATATCTCTCCGATGAAAACTGCATGCGAGTGTGTTTATCTCCCGCACGACTGGCTGATTGATCGATAGATCGTCCTATAGCATATTATATTTCGACTTGAGTTAATTACGCGTAGCCTGATATGACAGGTGTATTATACCGATCGCCCATCTGTCGCTCGCTCATAGACATATGAATCATTATAATAGGTATACTTGTAATGCACCGATATTGTAAATAATCAAAAAGGCGACATCGAATTCAACTCACCGGATACATTATTTGAGCCAAGCGCCCTGTTCTCGTCCTCTCCGCTACTGTTGCACAGGTTCTGGTAGTTGTTCGCCTGGTGTGTCCGGTTCCCATAGTCCTGGTCTTCGTGTGATCCCATACTGTTTCCTGAAGCGTTATTATGTCTCTGGGCGAAGTAGTCGGCTGAGACGGCGCTTTTGCATTGGCTGGACACGGCCTGCGTGTGCAGCAGGTTATAAAGCCGCTCACCGAATACTGGATCCCGGGCGGCGAAATCGTGTCGGGACAGACTGAGCAATTCCTTACCGGGAAGGGCCAGATTCTGTTGGATCGAGCTGTAGTTCTGGCCGAGACACGAGGCAGCCATCATCAGCCAATTTATCGTCTCTTCCTGGCACCAGTCTTCGATCGGTTTCGACGACCAATTCACGCCATCCACTTCGGCGTCTGTCTCCTCGCCTATAAAAGGGATGACGCATTTACAGAATATTCATTTTTAGAGAGAGTTTCGGGTCTTTTGACTCTCTTAATGCTTCCAGATCGGCGGTAATATTTTATTTTATTCTAGATTATTATATACTCTCGTTGATAAATAAAATCACCGGCGCGAGAGAATAAATTTTCGTCGTAAGCGGCGTGTCGCTCTTCCACATCCGATGATGCGTGCGCGATCGGCCATTTTGAAATTGGATACTTTTACTTTGCGCTCTCGCGAACGCACCGAATTTATCGCGGAGGACGCTCGTTTATTATGAGGAAAGTTTGCAAAAAAACACGTGTCCTCGCTCTCTTGATCGACCAAATCACGTGTTTAAGAGGCGAAAATCGGAGAATTAAGGTATACACACGCTGCTATATGGCGCGCCAACGCCCCGAACACGTGATTCAGCGCGAGAGCTAATGAAAAGTTTGAAAAATTTCGTACTTTAGTCGAGCTCGAGAAACTTGCGAAAAATATGCTGGCACACTCGAAATCAGTAGTAAGGTGCGCTCAGGTCGGACGGATGCTAGTCTGTTACTACTGATTTCGCTCTCTACGTGTGTATTAAGTCTATACAGACTCTCTCCTGTGCAATTTACAGTGAGGGATGGCTTTTTTCCGCGTATAATATAATATGATGCTGATGGGGAGTCTCGTGATCATGAGTGGTCGGTTGTAAATTGAGAGATTAAAGACGATGCAAAATGGCGACGAAAACGCCAGCTCCAATAAGTGTATACCCAATATCGTGTAAGTTTTTTTTTTTTTTTTTTTTTTTGAAAAATTTTCATCGCAAGCTCCGCGACGAGCGACGACGACCTTCGGCAGACTGCGTCGTGCAGCTTGTCATAATAATTTTCAGCATATTAACAGCTTTTTTTTTTTATTACACGCTGCATAATCGTGTCATCTAAAGTAAAATAACTGGTAAAACCGCCTCTATCTCGCAGTCGACGCGCTAACGGAAAGGAATATTAAAAAGATGCGCGAAATGAAATTTGAAAGCGCGCCTGTATATGAAAGGCTAATTTTCTGCAACCCCGTTCGAAAGTTTTCAATCGCTTGAGCGTGCGTGTGCGCGTGTCGAAATAAACTGAAAGAATTATATTTCGACGCGTCTTTAAAATTCAATTTCCATCAAGTATGTGCGTATAAATATTCATCGAACTAATTATTCTTTCCTTTGCCATCAGGGCTCTCTTGGTTCGCATACACGTGTGCTAATGACTCTGCCACTAGAGAGAAAGAGAGAGAAAAAGAAATTGAGCTTCTTGGACAAATAATAAGAATAACATAAAAGCAGAGGCGCGTGCAGCAGTGACGCAAATATAGCGCGCGCAGCGATGCTCATCCCGCTGCACGGTTGCTCCAAAAACCCCATATATGCGGATAGCATCTCGGAGGCATCTCGAGTGTATATACCGCATATAAGAGTGAGAAAAACCGATGTGTCTGTGTGTGTATTGTTAATCGAGGAATTATTTTCAAAATTGCAAAGAAGTACAGTCATGTATCGAAAACACAATTGAATATAATTGCCACAACACAACTATGCGCGACTCGTTATCCTCATCCGGTGGGATTGCGTTATTAAAAATCGATTTCTCGCAATTATAAACCGCATCAGCAGCGAAGATCGTTATATCTATACAGGTACATATATACGTATACACCTTAATAATACACACAATATAATAACTCACCTAGCGTGCATTTCTTGGAGGACGTGTTGTCGCTGTAGATCCTGGACATGAGCATCTCGTCGTCCTTGCGCTGCACCAGCGAGTCCATGTCTAGCAGCAGATGGTCCTCCTGATCCTCGAACGTCCTGAAGTAGTCCTGATTCAGCACCACCTTCTCGCCCATCGTTTATAAAGAAGATAAACAAAAAATCAATCGAAAAACGGGAGAATATAAAATACGTCCGTCTCGAATGATAGCGTAAACTAGATTGCAAAAAAAAAGGATAGCTCGCGCGCGAGAGATGGCACGTATATGTATATATAGCGGCTGCTACATAACTCGCGAAACTTTTCCTCGTACCAATCGCCAGAAACGAAAACACAACAAACATCGAGAAAGAGCGAGAGAGAGAGAGAGAGCGCGCAGTGACCAAAGTTCAACTTTGTCGTATACGTTCGGTATCGTAAACTATGCAATTGTTATAGGTATATTTTGGAAATCGACTACTGGGCTTCTTTATGTTTGAAATTTAACGGTGCATATAACGAGGCACGAGTGTATATACACGAGAGCGATAAGCGGCGTGCAACAACGTTGATATCATGTACTCACGTTCGAGATGTCGGACTTTTCGTAATCCGCGAACGGATTCATACTGTCCTCCTGAGGTAAATCCCTCATGTGTCACGTGTCTAATATACTACTTATATGCAGAAAAATAATAACTCGGCGCAGCTTTCCTCTCGTTCACTTTTCTAAACACTGTACTATATACTACTAGGTAATATATCAACTCTCTCTTAACGAATTCCAGCTGATGACAATACAGATGAATGAGCAGAGTAGACGAACTGAGTGCCGTGTAAGCCGAACGAGTATCCAGAGTTGAATGCGAGAAAAAAATCGCGATGAGTATATACCGGTATACAGGTATATACACTTGTATACGTGCGCGCGTGTCAAAAGTCGCGAGGCTGCACTGCACGCGCTCTAAGTTGTTGTTGCTGCGACTCGTGGCACGTAGGCTACTATACTACTGCGCTCTTGCCGCTCGCTGCTGCCCGAGCCCCACCGTCGCCGCCTCTATCCCTTCCACTTATGCTTAATACTCGCTAGTCTCTCTCGCTCTCTCTCTCTCTCTCTGTGTGTGATGTGTGTATCTCCACCGACACCAGCACTGTGCTTACGCATCTTATATACACATGCGGTGAACAGCCTCGAACCAGTTTCGCCGAAGAATCTGATGATGTTGTTAACTGATGATGTACGGTGGCGGCGCGTGTTTGCTGTTGTTGACCGGTGTAACTGTGCTGTATATGAGACCTACGTGCTCTATGGTAATCCAGGTAGAAGTGAGTTATTTTATTGAGACGTGTTTTTTTTTCGCGGGACACGACGAGGAGCTGACGACACATGTGCTTGTGTGACGGCTTATCTATATTATCCAATATACTACACACACGATGCCTATATACTATTTTCGGAATACAATATAAGAATGCGGCTGTTTAAAGTCTGTCTCATAATAAGATTGCTGTGGTTTTATTGTTCTCTTTTAATTTGACATTGTGTAATACATAAAACACCTTCGTACCTCGTATAGTTGCAAATCTAATCTCCAGCCTATACTTATACGAGTATAATCGCAAGGTCTGAGAACCCGCAAACGTTTGCTTACGTTTTTGCACGTGCGACTCCCCTTTTCATCAAATTAAATTGAAAAAAAAGCTCATTTACAAGCACTCGCGCGGTACCACCCCCCGAACCCATCGGCACACAATAATAATAATAAACCACACAAGTGGATATGAGACCTTAAATCGCGAACGAGCGAGAAACCACTCGGTACAAGTGTGAATCCCACGAGAGAGAGCGAGAAGCCGCTCGTATATACTTATACAAGTGACTCGAGTGCGTGTGAGTGTCCAAGATCGGGGATTTCCCGCATCTACCGGTTGGCCAATCAGAACCGAGCACTCGGTCCTCTCACTCGCGCTTTATACCGCATCTGAGCGTCTCATTCTCTGACGCAGCTAAGAATGAGAGAGAGAGAGAGAGCAGTTTTTATTTATAGAGCGCCGGAGGCGCGAATCGCCGTGCGTAAGCGGACGGTAATTACAGTGACGGAGATGCAACGCGCGGGCTGATGCAGTCGCGTGGGAGTAGGGAGGAATTTCACGATCGAGGGTCGTTTTCGTTTGCAGCGAGTGACGAGTGAGAATTTTTAGACCCGCAGACATCTCTTCTGTTTCAATGTTAATCAAAATGGGGATGATGAGTAAAATTGATTTTTTTGTAAATTTCTAAAATAAAATTAAAGTTTCGAAAGATTCTTCGTTTCATCGGGCGGGACCAACACTTTGCTGCAGTATACATACACCATTCTTCATCAACTGAGTATTGTACAGCTGTCAATATCAACAACGATTAAAGACAGCTTAAAAAAGTGTCGACAGCTGGTTACGAGGAAAGTATAATGCGCTACAAATTGCATTGCTGATGCTTCACATGGCAAACAATCCAATAAACAGATCGCTAATATATATTAACTCTAAAACAAACTGCACTTTGAACAATAAAGTATACTTTTTCCTGGATCAACAAAACGCATCAGCGTATCATGATCGCGCACGAAAAATTTTGCAGAAACATCGCGATGGAAAGGGATCGAACGATTCTCTCGCGCATGTATAACCTTCCATTCCGAGAAAGCAATCGTTGCCGGGACGAGGCCTTTTACGCAGAGAGAAGCTATGACGTCCGTGTTAGCCGACATTCGGAAAGTCCTGAATGCGATCGGCTACCTACTGACCGCCCGAGCTTCTCGGCTAACCGCAAATGCTTTGCGTATGGGTATATAGAAAAAAAAAAATATATTTGACCAGCGGGACTTGGCTAGATCAAATGTGCAGAGTCACGCAAAAATCGTGACGATTTTTTAAGTGGGCCATATGGTGGTGAATGATAAACGATTTGGGATTAACCGAAGGATTTGGTTGTGATGTATACCGATCACTAATATACATGATGTGGAAATTTACAGTCGATGCGGCTCTCGGTACCGCGTTTTGTTCTGATGTGAATGAAGATCGATTTGCATTTGAAAGACATGATGCGAAGAGGACTTTTTTTTTTTTTGTTCAAAAAACGCATTTGCAAAAAGCCTTGACAGTGTATGACGTCTTAATGCCGATTATTATAATGCTGTTATACCACTGCCGGCATACTCCACGATCGGCAGAGAAAAATGAGCAGCTGATGTGCAGCGATAATTAATTTCTCAGAACGACGAATTTCACGAAATCGATGCATCAGGCGCGTCTTACCAGTCCTCGACGTTACTACTTACCGCGAGACAATTCTACGCGCGAGCTTGTATAATACCTATACTGAATCGAACGCTGCGCGATTGAAATTATTAGTATATTATTGCAAATTAACGTTATTTCATCGCGTGTCTTGTATCCGATTAAATCGGTCGCAGAGCCGATATTGCTCACTACCGGCGGGAATCACCTAATAACCGCACGCGTTCACGTGTCTTCCTGGTATTCAAGCCTTTATTCTCGCGTGCCTTGACATCTAGAATTAGAATTCATTCGGTTGTAGAAAAAAACGCCTGTGTGAATCCCTGATGTCGACTCAGAGCGGTTGAGTTCGATTTAGTTTTATTATACCGATTATATTCGGAAATAATCAGACATCGTGTATGTACATACGTGTATGCCGCACGACGCATGACTTGGTCGTAAAGCGGATTTATCAGTATAGGCAAATATACAGTATATTGAATAGTAGCCGCGGCTTTATGTATTACATTGCCAAGCGGGCCCGTATATACAAAAACAAAATGAGGTAATAATTTAATTCGCAAAACGCTAAAAATAGTCGCGGTTGCAGGTATATTTACAACTTGTTTTCTGCTGAAAGCAGCTTGCTGTCATGAAAACATATACGTATATATTATGGCTCTGGTGTGTGTTATATTTGTTTAATGTTTCCTCCTAATTTTGTTTTCTTTTTGATCGGCTAAAATCTTTTCTGTAAAAGAAGGTGGATCTATACCGGTTATACAATTCATAAGGAAGAATTGGAAGATGCGTTTATCTGTACTTGAAAAATTTAAAGGCCAATACAACTATACCATATTAATGAGTAATACACGTCTCAGCGTCAAAACCATTGTTTCCACAACTATCAGCGCAAAGCAACCGCAAAACATGGCAGTGAGATAAAGCCTTTGAAGATCGATCGCTAATTACCTGCACTATCGAGTCGAGTCGTAAATCATTCGCCAATCTCACTGACAAAGGCTGTGTCCCTCGATGGTATGCATGGCTAATACATATCCAATATATGTATATAATATGCGACGACGCGCGCAGCTGAGAAAAAGAGAGGCGCCTAATATAATGGGCTCGAAAACTACTGAGAACGCGATGACGCTGCATATTTTTGAATTCTATATTAGTACATCCGGTGAAATGCATGAATAAAATATCGCACTAGAAAACAAATGTACCACTGATGACAATCTAGAATTTATAGAAGACCCTGATGTGCTCGACTCGTTATCGCGAACACACGTGTCCTAATATTTTACAACGTATTTTTTCAATAACTCGTATACATTATAAAAGGCGTCAAAATTGAGTAAGAATATTTAAATCGTATAAATCCAAACAAAATAGCTGTATTCCGTGAAAAAGACTAATTAGCATTGGAGCACATTGAATGAGATACGGCGCGCATTGTTCGGTCGATTGATTATTTGAGGAAAAAGAAATTTGTTCGCGGGTCATCGGGTACAAATTAAAAGTCAAAATTTTTTTATACGTGCATAAAATTACGATGGATTTTAGGACAAACAACCCGAAATCTAACCCGGAAAAATATCACTCACGCAGGCACGTATTGCATCATGCGTTGCATCGTAAAAGGTGAAATGATTTTTGGTGTTCCATTGTTCTTTGATTATGCTCGCGAGAGAGTTTAATTTACTTTTATTATCCGCAAATAAGGATAACATTTTAACGGTGCACTGATTTGGTGACAAAATAAATGCGGTTCTCGAAAGTTACTATAAAGGAAGATTTTATTCACTCAATTACACTCCAAAATAAAAGATTCCATCAAATTAAATCCCAAGCAGTGATACAATCACATCGGCGCAACGGTACTTCACCGCCACGCGACACTAGCCGCGCAAAAAGAGAGAGATAATCATTCGCGACTTTCCGGAAAACCCGTCTTCCCTTTTTTCCCTCAACAAATCATCATCATCATCTCGGGATTACGCAGAAACGCATCGCGCGCTGTACATATGCGCTCGCGTGAGTTTCCGTGAAACTGATTTTCTTGGAGCTCTAACTCGCTCGAAACGAGTTTATATGCTGGAGACCTTCGTTTCACCGCGAACGAGGAAAAAGTACGTTTGCAGCGCCGGGACAACGATGATAACGAAATGGAATCGGCGAATGGTTGCGGCGAGGCGTCACGTGGCCCGCTGGCTTCACTTATGAATCATTCAGAATTCGTGTCGCAACACATACACACACACCGTTGAAACGATTCTCTACTTTTTTTATTTTTTTTTTACTTTTTATTCGCCGAGGAGAATGCGTATACACCGGCTGCTGATTTTTGTTTGCCAATGTGTGTGCGATAATTCTTTATTGTCGCTTCTTGCTCGTAGCTATTGTCTTTTGCACGTGCTCAGGCTTCTAGATTTCAAAATGGATCTCTCGCATGTAAATTGGATTTCGTCAAATTTCATGCTAATTATGGAGAGTTCGGCACGCCAGACGCTTTTATTCTAAATATCAAAACCACTTCGCATTGTCTTTTAGAATTGGTTGAAATGACGTACGAAACTTTGAAAAAATTTGTTAAAAACGTTTTATGAACATCTCTGCACAACGTATTTACAACTATAATGAATATTTACATTCTCGTAATTGTCAAAGTCATCTTCTTCAGGGTAGCTCGATTTCCGAAGTCTTGTCAGTTAAATATATATATTCACAGACCTTAGAAAGATTATCAAAGGGTAAAAGTAAGCACCATAAAACTGCTATTTTTTTTGTTCTTCGGATGAAGCGATTTGGGAGGCGAAGTTTGCGAACTTTGCCATGTAGTCTACGCTGTTTTCACCCATCAGACAATGCATATTCGCAACCTGAAATTGAATTTCAATGTTCCAAATCTTTTTTACACTTCAAGTGAAAAGTAGAATAATAAAAATAATATGCTTACATCTGACGATGGTCTTATAATTTCTATCATAGGAACTTCTGCTTGACTTCGCTGCGAACCTTTCACAGGAGATTCCAGCTGACCCAAGAAACTACTTAGAGAAAAGTCAGCAACCTGTAGCAAAAATAAGATTTTGTGTGAATCTTGTTAAAATTTTGTACATCACACGTAAAGATTGCGTAACTGAATCGCGTCATGATCGTTTGCCTGTGAGAGGAGCTAACGTCCTTTTCAGAAAACAGTTTCGTAATGCTCGTTTTTTGGGTAATTCGAAAAATATCAAAATTATAATGTAGTTTACCTCGCTATTCAACCACTGTTGCTCTCCTTCTTTCAAGATTTGCATCGCACTAGTAATACTTGAATTTGAGTTTGTAACTTTGGCTGCTTCTCCTCCTGCCCTTGCTTCCAAAACGTTCAAGAAGTGCTTCTGAGGACTTTCTATGGTTAGCTCAATTCTCTTTTCGGGCTCGTCGATGTTACTCTCATTCGAGGGTATTTCAGTCATTGTAGATGTTTTGGTACCAACGGAGACATTTCGAACTTCCGGGTATGAGATCTGATGTTGAGGTGTCTGGGGTGTACTGGGCAACACCCTCTGCACTACGAGACTTCTTTGCCTCAAGATTCTACCTCTTCGAGAGAAACGTGATTTGTATTTCTGAAATTAATACGAAAATTAAATTAGCGTGTTACACTTCTTCATTGCCCGTTAATTCGACAAGAAGAGTTCACGTACGTCCAGCTGTGTTTTAAAGGCTTCTGGAGCAGCCATTTTATGGTAAGTTTGAGGTATCAACGGTCGTCTAAAAGTCGATTCTTTGGTAGATGGTATCCTTGACGAGATCACCGTTTCGTTGCTGCCAGACACGTTATCGTATCCCTGAAGGCGTTGCAAAATACGTTTAATTAAAATTAATCGTACGTTTTACATAATCATTAAATTTATTGATTATTCAATTTCATACCTTGCTCGTGCCGTAACTGTGCTTGGCAATCGACAGCAGCTTTTGCAGAGCTAGACTCAAACTGTTGTCCTGTTGCTGTTCAATCGCATTTGTTTTTTCAGTCGTTGCTTCACGTGTAGGCGATTCCCACCAGTATTCGAGCACAATTTTCGAATCTCGTCCAAACATTAATAACAAATCTCCTACAGTGATAGTATTTGCTTCTTCTACATTCCACCCCAAACGAATTCTCTCAACCGTTTCTCTACCAGGAAAACCACCACCGGACGATGTTGATGGTTGTTCCCCTGAAGACTTTTCAACATTCGAGACAGATACTTTCTCTGAAGTAGAACCAACACTTGACTCAGGAATATCAATATCACTATTGTCAGGCATATCATCAGTTTTAGTGCTCAGTCTTTTATCTCCTTTGTACTTTTTTACATTTTTCTTGCCAACACCTTTTAGGTATTGCATTGAGCCTAACAATTCAATTCTGGAGCTCTTCAGTCCAAGCCGATTTTCGTAAGAATTTAAGCTAACACTGTTGCTAGTCAAGTATTCGCCTAAATTTACAACTGGCAAGGTAATTTTACAACCTTCTGGTGGAGTCACGCGCAAAAGTCGCATGTTCTTGCTCTCCAGATTTATGAGATTCTCAATATCGACTGACTAAAACATAATTGAGGGCAACATGAACAAAAGTATTTTTTAATAAATGTCAAAAGGTATATAAATTTAAAACATACAGTTTTCGCTTTCCAAGGTCTCCATCGTTGTTGTAAGAATAATAAAATACTAGACAACCTTCTTTGAATGGGAACCAGGGTTCGAACTCTTGGATTCATTGCCAATGCCTGCACCTGCCACCAAGTAAGATTATTACCAGGACGCAATTCTATTGTCACTCTTGACGGTAGCTTTATATCTTCCTGCCAACCTGTTGACATAAATAAGTGTTGTCATTGAGTCATGTCCTATATTGACAGAGTTATCTCTTACAAAACTTTATTTTTGTTTGTTACCTTCTAACTGATTCAATTTCCTAAGAGCCCTGCATATTGGTGTTTTGATTCTCATAGTTTTTCCTCGCAGGCGAACTTGTGTGGATCCCCAATAGACTAGCTCATTCAGTTTCATTTGAACCTTTTCGTGCATTCTAGGTAACTTCCTTCTCAATTCTCCATAATTTATCAAACCGTATAATTCTTGTGATGTTTTCTTTACATCTGAAAAATACATTTGCAGATTATTTAAAAAGTCTTGATATTTGCTGTCTATCTCATATGACTACGAACCTTCAGAAAACTTGAGATGTTTTGATATCTTCAACCATGTGCGGTAGTAGAAGTGCCTGATTTGTTCTTTGTTTTTAATCATTTTCTCTGATAACCCTTTTTTCTTTCCCTGTATAAGAAAGAAACTCTGCAGAGCATCAAAATCTTTTCCAAACTCATTGACAGCTTTGAAGAAAGTATTCTTATCCTCCATAGACCAGAGTTCACAAGATCTTTTCAGTGACCTCATGATCTTGGCTTCTGCTTCCGGGTCATCTTTTGTCTCTATATGTGCACAAGAAGAACCATATGAACAATTTGTAAATCATTAAACATTCACATGTAAAAGTATCTTAATTCACCTTTCTTTTCAACAGAATGACTAGAGTCAGTATCTCTCATCCTCTTGGTACCCCGGGGAATGCGACTTTTTGGATCTACAGCACTCTTGCTGTCTAGGACCTTGCTAGTGCTTGGAATAGCAGAAATATCCTCTTTTTCATCATTATTTTCCTCCCTTAAAGAGCCTGGCTCCTCTAATATGTTTGGCTCCTCCTGAGCTGTCTCAGCTGTGGCACCATCAACTTCCATTTCTGCAGAGGCCATCTTTTATCCTCTCATACACCCAACCCAAGCCTGCAGGCTGCATCACATCAACAAAAACATCACATATATTATACCAAAAAATCAACACGTAGACGTAGCACACATTGTTCCATACGTGCATGTAGGTAAGTGTATAGTATAGAACAGTAACAACGGAGCTCGATAAACATTCACACCTCGTTTGCTTCGAAGACGTGACGGATTACTTACCTCGCCGGCGTCGCTTCTTTTCAGTCAGCCGCTGCAGAACAGTTTTTCGCACAACTCTGATAGAAGCTCATTATTTTTCCTCGAGGTCGACTGATGCGTTGCGGCAACGGTAGAGTGTCGCAGAACGTAAACATAACCAAACTTGCTTGATTTACAACAAAGACCCGCAACCGACTAAAGCACCTCAACAACAGACACTGCATTTCAGTTTCAGCTGGCTCTGCTCTCTTCTCCCCCTTCCACCTGGTCAAGAGAGAGAGAAAGACGACTATTCGTCAAATCATGCAGTGATGATGATATGTATGGATAACGGCAGGAAAAGTATAGCGAATTCGGGTACAATTTCTGGACGCGGCAATCTAAAGGGTATGCGTGTGTATTACGGATTTTCCGAATGACAATAAAAGGCGAGTAACAAGTATTTCAGTAAAGGATAGTTTAAAATTCGCGCCGTTCATCTATCATCACAACGATGCGCGTCTCAATATTGTTAAAAAAAAAAACAAGGGTTCAAGGAATAAAAATTCTTGGTCGCTTTATCAACAATCGTTTGTAAAATTCGTATTTGTTATTATACATTCAAAGATTATAATAAAGCAGGGTCATGACAAAAATTTAGCTATCGAAAAATGCAAAACCGCGCGTATTGTGCCCGCGATATACAACCGCTTATTACTTTCATAGTTTCAACCTCACGTGCGCCTATCACAATTAGCTCGCACTAACCGAAAAAAAACAGAGCTACAACAATCTCCGGTCCGACGATCAATCAAAGCGCTTTTGTCGCGGCTCGCGGCGCCGTGAAATTTCGCGATCCGCGCGGTCGCCTAATAAGAATGGCGTAACCTTGACTCGCTCTCTGATGCGCGTTCGTTCTACTCGTGGCCGCGAATATACTCATACCTCATACCTTAGCAGAAAACACGAGTATCGCGCATACAAACATACATCCTGCATACATCTCTGATTTGATTTTCGTGTAGGTACTTATATACCTATACACAGTCTGTTATCCCCACCAAAGTGCGCAGTCTTTCTGTCTTCTCTCGCATGATTACAGAGGCGCACGCGAGGCGCAAAATTTTTTCTCGCGCTCGACGTGTGTGCGCTATTATCTTATCTGCGTGACGTGTTTTCAGATAAGTAGGTATAATAGTAGCTATGGTGATTGTTATGTGATATAGCCGCCCCTAGCAGCCGAGGCCGCTGAAGAGGGTTAAGTTAAGTCAGCTGATACTTACGTGCTCATAGAGCAAGTTGTAGGCTGCAGTGGCACGTGGGGCAGCCCGTATGTGTACATGACGTCACTCTCTCTCTCTCTCTCTCGTCTCGCCTCTACTACTTATATACATGTATATTGTGATCGTCGGCGGCTACTGAATAACACAAACACACGCAGACAGAGACGCGTGATCGTCGCATATCGCGCAGCACGCATACAGAGAGCGACATTGTCGCGGCGCGCTGGCCAGTGAGCAACTCTCCTCAGCTCCTGCAGCAGCAGCAGCAGCAGCGGAGGTAGTGTGTGCAGATACCTATACGCCGAGGACGTATGTAGGTATGCAGTGACGAATTCGCTCCGTATATACGTATATTAGTATTGTGCAGAACGGATTAGATGATAAAAGATAGAGGGAGAGAGAAAGACAGAAGCTCTCGCGCTATTAACCTTGACGGGCAGACGTCGTTAGAGCCGTTAGAGGTGAGGGTGCCTGCAGCACGCACACACACTCTTATTTTAACCTCCCCCATTCCCCCTGCTTAGACAGATGGATGATCATGGGCGAGGACGTGTGACTTCGTCATCTTCCTCTTCTCTTCCTTCTTCTCCTCCTCCTCTTACTACTTCTCGCTCTCTGTCTGTGTATTAGGTACTTGTGCTATATCGTGCATCGAGACGCATATTCGCAGACGTGCACAGAGCTTATCCGCGCTCTCTCTTGCGCTCTCTCTTGCGCGCGCTCGCGCGATTCCTTTTCGATTAATAATATACCTCCTCTCTCAATCTCTCCCTCTTCTCGTCCTCTTCATCGCGGAGCAGCAGCTCTCGGGAGAGTGTGCGGATACATTACTCCACTTTGCATCTCTCGCGCTCGCTCGCGACGGTATTTATTATTAGAACTGTTTGTGTCCGCGAAATTTTCCAAGAGTTAAGATCGGGCCTCTCGCTCCCTACCGTGTATTACTCCGCGCGCGAGCTGCCTTCGTCTCTCTCCCTCTCTCTCTCACTCTCTTTCTTTCTCGCGCTCTCGCACAGCCCTGGGCTTGAGAGCTTTGGGGCCTTTGGGACAGTCGTCGCAGACGGGCCCCGGGTCTGCAACCTAATATCCTAGTACGACTGTATTCGCTTGTGACTCCAGTCTTTATACGTCTGCAGAGCAGCAAGTGAGAGTGTGTGTGTGTGTG
>UCQR01004265.1:0-16067 GCA_900474235.1 Cecidostiba semifascia
GTAGCATCCATCGCTTCGTCTGTGTGCAAATCTCCCGGGCGGCGCGATGTCGCTAATCCGCACTCTATGGCAGTGCACTTTCAGTCCACGCCTGTACAAGTTCTACGAAGTCTCATGGGTAGGGCGTCTCATCGACGTGGGTATAGCCCCTTTAAACCCCCCCGAGCCCGTATTCCTCTGTGCCTTCGGGTTCAGTGGATATACGCGTGCCTCTCGATTTCGAGGTTAGCTGCGACACTGGCTGTTTTTTATGTTTAATCGTTTTTTCTTTCACGTTGACTTGCAGAAACCATACGAGGCCAAGGGACTGGAGAGATGGGGCGACCAGGTCGTCATTTCGGTGAGAATTCATCGAGGTTTTCATGTCAGCCTTTTTGGCTGACAAGGCAGAGTTATGTGTGGTGGGAAAGACTAGGATGTTTGGTGTCCTAGTTTTTGCCAGAAAGTTTCACTTATAATTCATTAAGTCGTTGTGTTGGAAAGTAAAAAGTAAAACGTTCTGGTTTGTAGACTTGTGAGAAGCCTCGATGATAGCTGCTGGCGTTTCATATTTTCATCTCATCAATATTGATTTATTGTGTTGATCATTTATTCTTTTGTCACTTTTCAAACTCATTCTCAAGTCAATGTATACTTTGTCGTTTCAGTTTGTGACAGCATGGTCCTTCACGATTTATGCCATTCCACTGATTGTCATTGCGCTCTTCAGAAGAGGTTCACCTCTGGCAGATGCATACACAATATCACAGTTTGTTACGGGAGCTGGAATCATTCTGGTTACATCCTTAATGGCTCGGGGATACTCCCGGGCAAAGAATCCAACATATTTGAAATTCATGAAGGTCTTGGATGATGCTAGATCTCATTACAATGCTGAAACTAAGCAGGAACTTGGAAAATACGACTTTGAATTTTGGGCTTGGCCAGTTGATTTCAATATCTCAGCAATAGAAAAGTATGTTTGTACAGAAGTTGCTTGTCATTGCCTAAAAATTATTTGGATATATGAATTTATTATTTTTGCAGGACTGATCTTAAGCAAAAATTGACACTGCAAAATATGGATGCAAGCGACAGAGCATTAAGTCCCAGAAGAAGAGACTCGATACTTGCAGTACCTTGTAAAATTTTGTCGTATGGTATAGCTCACACTGTAGCTTTGAAGCTCATTTATCCAGGAAGCGTTTCACTTGTCAATTGGGCAATGCGTTAGTTTAGAATTTTGTCAGTTTTTAGTTGATGTAATAAATGAAAATTATAAGAAACATTTTTTTTAGGTGGAATGCTGCTGCAAGGTAGAGTAGATTTAGTCAAAATTGGAGCAGAAAGATTCAAATTATTAACATCAGATAATAATGAAATAGATGCAATATTTTTGGATAGACGCCACAAGTATATTAAATAAAATTAAAATAATAAGTTAATTTGTTACGAATTTTTTTTTTATTTAATTGAGTATACTCATCATTTTTAGAACAACAAATGGAGCCATTCTTGTGATAACATGTGAAGGAAACTGTGGCTTCTATGAAGTAGGCATTATTACCACTCCATTAAATAAAGGTTACTCTGTGCTTGGATGGAATCATCCAGGTTTTGGTGGCAGTACTGTAAGCGATATACTATTTTTTTGCAATTCTATAGCTATTCGTTTTGTAAACTCTTATTAAATTATTTTTAGGGAGCACCATATCCAGACCAAGAGGAAAACGCAATTGACTGTGTAATGAAATTTGCCATCCATAAGCTGGGTTTTGCTGAAAATAAAATCATATTGAATGGTTGGAGTATTGGAGGATACTCGGCTACTTGGGCTGCTATGAACTATCCTTCAATTCACAGTTTGGTAAGATGAAAGAACAAGATTTTGTAAGTCATATAAATCTTTAATATCATGCATTTTTTATAGCTTTTAGATGCAACGTTCGACGATATTTTACCCTTGGCATTAGCTAGGATGCCGACGTCAATAGAACCTCTAGTACGAAATGTGATTAGGAATCATTTTAATCTCAATGTAGCCGCGCAGTTGAACAAGTATGACGGTAGGGTTCTGATTGTGCGAAGGACTGACGACGAAATGATTTGTGTACCCGATAACAGTTTGGAAGGAAACCGGGGTAACAAACTTCTGGAAAAAATGTTACTTAGGCGTTATCCTCATCTATTCGCAAATTCGCCGGACTCGTTCTTATACTTATCAAAATTACTTGAAGCTCCAACTTTTGCTGAGAAACGTGAGTATACACGATAATATTATAAATATTGTTTATATTTTTATTAAGCCAAGTAAAAAATTACAATACAATTTTTGCGATTTATAATTTTTATGCTAGACTTAGTTTTATATTAAAAATAATGCTTTCGAAAGTACATACAAAATATTTTTATTTTAGGACTGATTTTGGATGATCGCGAAGTTGATCAAGGTCGTTGCATAGATCTCATAGGTGAGGATATTTTGGCTAATCACTCCACTATAAAATATCCATCATCTTTGGGAAGGGAGCTAGATTCAAGGACAAAGCAACAACTTGTATTATATTTGGTGAGCAAGATTATTGTTGAATTGATAAAATCAAAAATATTAATATCAAGGGATTATTTTTTAGTAATACTTTTTAATTCTTTTGGAATTTATAGAAGATCAAGTTTCAAATCAATCATTTATAAATTCATTAAACTAGATTGTTATATGAAAACCCTTGATTAAAAATATTTTTTGAAATGAGTAATTTGCCAAAATAATAAACATTGAAAAAGACGAATTTATTAAACATTTTTAATTTCAGGCGACTATGTACATGGAAGATCAAAACTCACAACATTGTACACCACTAAGCACTGAACTTTTTCATTCCGGATGGGATCCAATGTCTACAATCAAAGACAAGTAGTCGGTAATTTCCGTTAACAAAAAATATCACGCGGCTGTGAGTCTTTATGAGAAGAACTCTGATTTTTAACGTCGCTTTATTCCAAAAAGCATCGTTTGAAAACAATAGTGCGCCTTGGCTGGAAGACCAAGGCATCCTTTTGAGAAAAATTACGTTTTTAAGTTTGTTTTGTACATGAAGAGAAAAAATTCACTTTTTTTCTAAATGTGCATATAGCGTGCATTTAGACATCAAGATTTATATTCTTAAAAATTTACGGTGTGTGGAAATGTTATTATTCGTTATGATTAAATCTAGCGATTTTTCGCTGGAATAAAGAGGAGCGTAAACACGTGTGGTTGGCACTGTTTGTATATTTAAATTCAATTTAAGCGTTTAATTTTTTCAAATATTTTTAACTTTGCATTTTGCTAATTACACTGACAATACATTTTTTACACGTTTAGTACAGGAGATCAAAAAGTAGAAGTTTATCATCATTTTTTTTTACTGGTGAGAGAGTCGATTTTTACGATTTTTTTTTCGATAGCTGATAAATATACACGTTATTTAAATAGCATATATACCTATCGTGTATATGTACTTTTCAAGAAAGTTGGTTACAAATAAATAAATTATCTAAAACTCTTGTAAATAATGAACCTACACAATAATAAACATCTCTCAAAGTGCTTAAATACAATAACCATGCAGGCGTAAGATAATTTTTTTCTTGATCATACGATTTCAGGAGCGTTAGTTAATTGAATGTACAAATAAAAAGAGTTGACTTTAGTACGACCGTTACGTGCTTTGAGTTCGTTCGAGAGCGGCTTTCAGAGAAGTTTTTGCCTCTTCAAATGGATCAACCACTCTAGTCCTGCTGGGCTTCATTGGTCTATCAATAAATATCTTCAAAGTATCTTTCGTTTGCTGTAGGAAGTAGTCTCTCTGAGATACCTTCTCTAAGGCTTTGAAGCAACCCTCCAAATTCCAATCGATTTTGGAAGAATTCTTGTCCTCACCCTTTAACATTCAATTCAAATTTAATACAATTGAGTATTGCCCATATTTGTTGCATAAATGACGATTTGTAGAATTTGCTTACCTTTAGAAGGCCAAGACTGACTAGTAAAGCATTATTCAAACTAGGAATCTGACTGTTTTTGACGGCGTTCGTAAACAGTTCTGAATACAGACGTTCTGTTACTTGTTCCGCAGGAACTCTAACATCCATATAGCCACTTGCACAGAGTGCTGACACCTTCATTACAACTTTTAAGACGTTCGTTTGATCTTCACCGTCAGGCTTAGTCAGGCTCTGAAATAGTTGTTATTTATTTATAAAAGATATACCTTCCTATGATGATTGATTTTTCAAAAATTTTAACTTACTCTTATGTGGTCAATAAATGACTGTGCCTTGTCCCCTTGCATAAGGAGAAAATTCTCTCCAGTAGGTGCCTTTAAGAATTCTTCAACAGTGATAACTTTGATTACTGGTTTCTCTACTTTCTTCACGCTAACGTCGTTTTCTTCATCTTCATCTACCTCGCTCTTTGTTTCATCATTCTCAGATTCGTCCTCGTTCTCATCTTCGCTCTCGCCTTCATCATCGTCCTCATCCTCGTCCAACGTACCTAAGGATTCTATTCTGTCAGAATTTTTCAAAGTTTCTATCAGTATAGCTCTGCCTTCCTCTCCAAAAGCGTTACCATCTAATGCCAGAGTTGTGAGCTGAGTTTTGTCGGCCATCGCGTCGGCTATAGAACCAGCACCTCGAATCTTGATTTCGTTAAAACTCAGATTGAGTTCTGTTAGGGAAGGATGATTTCCCACAATACCAAGAGCATCGGCCAGAACGACTGCACCACGCGTTTTGAGTAGACAGTCTCCAAGATTTAGTCTTTCAAGACAAGAGAAATTGTGCAAAACATCTGCAAGGGCTTGAGCTCCTTTAGGACCAACGGTGTTGTCATTGAGATTCAAGATTCTAAGACCCTGATTAACAGACAAACCGTTGGCTAGAGCAGATATACCTACATGATAGATGCCGTTCTGGGGCATCACTACTTCTTCCAAGCTTGTCAATGTTTTGAAAACTTCAGCTAAAGCTGTGGCACCATCATTCTCCAGTCTGTTTCTTCCAGCAATAAAGACCTTAAGTGCAAAGGGCTTAGATGTGTCTCTCATACTATTGTTGTAACAATCCATTAGAGCTTTGGCAAGCATCTTTCCACCAGTAATACCAAGACCATTATTATTTAGCCTCAGTTCTTTTAGTGTGTAGCAAGAGCTGGATCTCAGCAGATCAGCCAAACCTTTGACACCTATGGGTCCAAAAGCATTGTCACTCAGGTCGAGTTCTACTAATTGAGTTCCTGCTGCACATAATCCTCTTCCCAGATGTTCCAAGGCAACTGGAATTTCATCTTTCATTCGACCTGTGAACATGTCTTTCCACAGAGCTCTCTTGAGTTTAGAGCCATTCTTTTCAATAGCTTTCGAGATGCCTTTTGCTGCATCAGGACCAAGAGTATTCCCCTCAAGGTCAAGGTATTCCATGTTTTTGCATTCTTCGATAGCTTCAGAAACTTCTTTTGCTGTATAAAAATGAATGGTAAAATTATTATGCAGGTATTACATAACAAGTATGCAAAAACATGATAATTACACTTTTGTGAATTATCTAATGGCTACTACTAAAATATGATGAAAAAACTGTATAAAAAAAATTATAACTTTAGTAATGGGTACGTAAGTCTATCAACTTAGATTAATTTGATAGTGCAACAAGTGTTTCAATTTATTATTGAATAAATTATCAAATACTTGAAAGAATGAATTTAAAATCAATAGAATAAATTAGTTAATGTCTAATTTTATTTTTAATGCAATGACAAGTTGTTGAATATAGTTTTACATATTTTGTTTATAAATTATTAAAAGTTAAAGACATAACCTCAGTAATTAATAAAGTATATCGCTTATCAATACATTTATAAGGTGAGCACAAAAACTTATAAATTGATACAGAAGAAAATAGTAAAAATAATGAATCATGTTAACTTCCTTTCATTACAATAATATGGAATATGTTTGCTTTAGCTATAATGATGCTTTCTCAGAGCCAAACAGGTTAGCTCAACCTTGAATTGCATGTGCAGTATATGGATAGCAAAACCATAACTCGAAAATAAAAAACAGTTTTTATAAAATAATGCTGAGCTTACCGTCATCCTCGGTGTTCAGCTTCAACGACTTCCCGGCGAAAGAGACACCGGTACCCTCGGTTTTCTGGCTGGCCTCGTTCAGCGAGTTGCCAATCGCGTTGAAATCAAAACTCGACATTTTCCTCGCTCTTGATTCTTCCAGCGAACTCTAATCACGACAGATTCGTTCTCACTTTTTTATTCGCACTAATCGTGAGCGTGAAAACAATGCGTCTGCCTACGCTCTGCACGCACTCTTTTTCACGATCTCAACGTAAACGCAAACAAAAGCCTTTTGTAACGGGCGTGTGCGCGATGATGGGACGCGGGAAAAATGTATATATAATACGAAAAGTCACGCCATTTTGGAGAACTACGCGAGTCAACGGAGCAGCTGAATTTGTTGGGTTTCTGCTCGGCTTTCTGAAGTTTTAGCGTATACTTAGTAGTAAAGGGAAATAATAAATACATTAAACTGATATCCGAGTTTATAATATATTACTCGTTATATTTTCAAATTAATTACAAAAATTCAAAATAATAAAAGTACTTGTCAACAAGCGTCATTTTAACAGTCACGTTTGAAAAGTTTCTCTGACGGTTATCGACGAGCAAGACTACACGTGTTTATTTTTCACAAATGCAGCATGTGCCGCTGCCGCTGTCGTGAGGTTAGGAGGCAGTTTTTATTATTTAATTTTTATAACAGTGAAATGTAGTGGAAAAAAAACAGTTATTTGAAGAAATTATAAGATTTGATAAAGTTTAGCTCTCAAGATGAAGACTAAACCGACTAGACATAAGGAAACTAATACATTTAAGGTAAGATTGAGGTTGTTTTGACTTTTACTGAAATACTTGAAACATTATTTTTTCGGCTGCATTTGAGTAATTTTTTGTTTTGCACTATTCGTTGTTTAGTAATTTTTCTAAACATAACTTATTTGTTAATTTTTACTTAAACCAATATACAGCGTATGAAAGTTCAATTGTCAGTAGTAGATGGTTACTAATTCAATAACTGTATATTTGTTAGCAAATATTGTGTTCTTTTTTTTATAATTAATAATATAATTTCATTTCACAGTTCAAACCCTTCTCAGAAAGGGTTAATGACATCGATGTTGATGTCTTTCACAAAGTTGCTCATCGTAATGAGGTAGTTACCGAGGAAACTGAGACATTTTTCTACCAATGTATTCAAAAATGGAACTTTCTCAATCTTTCACAAAGTTATTCCAACTTCAGAAAAGAAGTGGCAGACATAATTACTCTACCTCAATTACTTAATCGTAAACAATATGTTATCGATATATTGATTAAGTATTTAAAATTGAAAGATCCGTTGTGCTTACAAACCATTTTTGAGTAAGTCTATATTGCTTTTTTAAAATTAATATTATAAGAAATGAAAACTCAATGCTAATTTTTGTTTTTGTTATCATTTACAGCTTGGTAATTGCACTAGCTAAGGATTTACAAATTGATTTCTATGAATACTTCCCAGATTTCCTAACAACTATCATAGATTTGTTGCAAACAAAAGATGCCGAACAATTGGAACACACTTTCCATACCCTGGCTTACCTATTTAAATTTCAATGGCGTTATATGATAAAAAATATTGATACAATTTTCAATTTACTTGTGCCTTTACTAGCTGACACACGACCAACTTATGTAAACAACTTTGCAGCTGAAAGTTTTGCATTCGTGGTACGAAAGGTTAAAGATAAAGAAGCTTTTCTAAAAGTAGTATTAGATGCTCTGGAGAAAAAGCCAGATGGAGTTGTGGGTTGCGGAAAATTACTGTTTCATGTCCTTGCTGGTGTTCCTGGGCAGTTCCACTCATCTGCTGAATGTATGCTCAATATCTACCTGAGTGCTCTGCAGGATTCATCAATCAACCAGCAACTTCTTTTTGAAGTATTGTCAACTGTTTTTAAATGCATCTCCAGTGAAATCCATCCACAAAAATGCGACGTTTTGTGGACTGTCATATTCAAATCTTTGGACAAATTTTCTGAAAGTTCATTGATTTTCCTATTGCGTTTGGTGCAGATAGTAATACATCACAAGGGAGGAGTGATGCTCAAAGATTCTGTATTGTTGTCCAAAAAGTTAGCAGAGCTTATTGACAAATACGAGGCTAATGAGGAACTTTTGGAAGAAGCTGCTAACGCCACTGTCGCTACTCTTCTTGCCTCGAACATCAAACTGCTACAAGAAACTTCGAGCTTTCTTATTTTGAAATTACTGTCTATTGATAATCTAGATTTGCTGGTCAAAATCACGGAAAAACTCATCGCTTACTCGTCATTCGAAACTTTGGTATTACCGCAAATTTTGAAGAAGAGCAGCTTTTCTACTTTAGATGAAAAACTGCTAGGACTCCTTGCAAAGATTGTACATGCGAAATCTCCTCCATCTCTTAGTGGCATAGGTTTTGAAAACTGGAGTAAATTCAGTCTCAATGTTCGCGGTACTGACAACGCTACATTCTTATCCCAACTTTTAGATTCTCTGAAGGAAGGTGAAGTAAAAGAAGACGCTTTGAAAGTCCTTATCATACTACCACATCTCACTTCTTTGCAAGAGCAGCTTCGGGAGAAACTGAACGAATGTCTCTCGAGCTTGTATAAACGTGTGCTTGAGAAGAAAGAGCAGCAGTCGAAGATTAACTTTGCATTTCTTCTCGTTGTCGAGTGTGTAGCCCGTCTTACCAAGCCGGATGACTTTTATAATGTGATTAATTCTCAGTCGGATGCGAATCTACTGTCAGCTGTATCTTTACACGACAACGATGTTTCCATACTGAACGTCTTGGATCTTTGCTTTAGCTACTTAAAAAATTCGAGTTACATGGAAGAGTACATAAATCAAAAGATTTTCGACATGCTTCACGAGTTGCTAGTTGCGAAATTAGGTAAAGAAACGCCCTTGTTTATTTTGAAACATCTCACTATTCGTTTGCTATCCTTAATGATATATTTTTTACGTATTTTCCAGGTTCGCCAAATTCTCAGATCCGATTAACAATCTCTCACCTCTTCTCCCTCTTCACGAGTGTGCCAGCTCTCACCCACGAGTCAGAGGACTTGAAAGTCCGCAACGCTATTGAACTTCCCTTCTTGGCCGAGAGTGAGCAGGTAACCGTTCACAAGTACCGAGACCGTTTACTCCACATTCAGTCATTGGATTTCCATGGGGCTTCAGTGAGCCATCTCAACTCAAACTACTACGATCTGCCGCTACATTATCTCTTCGGCAATCTCTACGTCAATTTCTCACTGCTTTGGGAGCCTGTAACACAGGTGATAAGTTCTTATGCGACGAACGATTGTTCGCAATTCTGGAGCGTGTTTTTGTCGAAGTTGAAGGGAGAGGAAAATATTAAGATGGTTGATAAACCGAATTTTGAGTGCGAGATTTTAGAGAGTTTAGCGGGAAAGATTTTGACAATGAAGGATAAGATTGATTATGAGAATTATAAGCTGTTGCTGTGGAAGTGTATGGGTCAAATGGTCAGTTATTGCGAGGTGAAGAACAGGGATTATGTAGGGTTGTTTATTGACTTTGTGGAAGGAAACTTCTTCAAGTCGAATTCCGAGGATGCCAAGTCATGCAACGTCAAGAAACGGGAGCAAAGTAAAGAAATTCAGGGTAAGAAATATTTCATATTACTCTTCGAATCATGACACATTAAAAAAAATTATACAAAATACCACTTTCATTTTCAGCCTCCGAAGTAGCCATGGAGAAAACAGATGAAAAAGATTACGAAAAATCTGAAATAAAAACCGAAGAAGAGGAAGACGAAGAAGAAAAAGAAGAAGATTCAAAACCCCAGCTAGGCAGAATCGAACGTGTGAAGCTTCTTCAAGCGATGCTTCAGGTTTTCGGCAAATTCACCAATGTTCGCTCACTGTATCGCGAACCAGAGATTCTGCGCATCTACCTGGACCTTCTCTCTTCCAAGAATTCCGAAATTCAGAAGGCAGCTCTCCACTGCCTTTACACCTATAAACATAAATATCTGACACCTTATAAGGAACAGCTAGATAACATAGTCGACGAAAAGAATTTAAAAAACGAGCTTGCTCGTTTTCAAATTAGCGTTGGAGAAGGTATCGAAGCTGTTGTACAGGAAGAACATCGCGAGGGATTGATACCTGTACTGATGAGGATCTTGCACTCGAAGATGTCGCAGAGAGTGGGGATGAGGACTGGTGGCAAAGTTGGTGGACTCGTTAGGAGAAAGACAATTCTGAGGTTTGCTCTTGGCACTTTTGACAATATGAATTATATCACAGATTTTGATTAACATTTCCGTTCTTGAATTATTGCAGATTCTTGGCTGGAGTAAAGGAAGAAGAAATGATGGTCTTTGTGCGCATGGCCTTCAAGCCCTTCCAAAACTATCTACCTATACTTACAGTAGATGAGACCTCTACAAGTGAGGTCGACCTTCAGCAGATGGTACAGGATATTTTCAATAACGTCAATCTCGAAAATGTAGTCCCTCCTAAACGCCTGCAAAGTGCCGTAAATCTATTGGCTGTGATAATCGAGCAGTTTGGTGGAAAGATGACAGAGAAGCTTCTGCCACATCTCCTCGCTTTACTCATCTGCATTCTAGCACAAGTTGCTGGAATTCTCTCAAAATCATCTGAGGTACACTCAGGATATTTGACTTCGTTAAGGAACGTAAGGAACAACTGCATCAATGTCTTGGCGCGGTTTTTCGCTCACTTTGAGAATTACGATTGGTCGAGTAGCGAGATTGACGCGTTGTTCGAAGTGGCGGTGTTCCCTTGGTTGAACAAACTGCCCGTGGAGGGTATTCATAGTCCGACACCACTGCTAAAAATGTTAGCGGCATGGAGTCACAATCCTAGATACTATCCGCTATTCGTTAAACTTAATGAGGTATGCAAATATTTTCATATTAATTTATTGTTTTAAGGAGTGATGAATATTAATTTTTTTTATAACTCTAGGATAGGGAAACGTCACTGGTCTTTGTCATTAGGTTACTGCTCGGCCAGAAGACGCACAGATCTGTCCTCCACATGATTCATGACATAGTGGAGAAGATGCTAACCCTTCAGGATTTCGAAAAAGACGATCCTGATCAGATGGAGGTGGATGAATTCAAACCTAAATCCTTATTGAGCACAGTTACGAATAAGCTGGAAGTTAAGAAGAATGACTCTATAAACTATGGCTCGGCTATCTTACTGCCGCATGTAACCGATATTCTCGTATACATCGAGCGTAAGCTGAAGAGGCAGGCTAGACAAGGTGCCAGTCGAACCGAACTAGTCATCCTTTCACGCATCTCCGAGTTCGTCTCGGACTCCAACACCTGTGACACACTTTTAAGTCTTGTTTTGCCGATTCTACAGAGGAAATCTGGCGATTCTGAAGAGATAGTCATTCAGCTGTTGACTACAGTAACGAACCTTTTGAAGCACGTTGATGAACCAAAGAAGCACCTCAGACCAATTCAACACCTCCTTGCTCAAATCACAGCTGCACCAGCTAGAAAAATGTTAATGCAGTTACTAATTGCTGTAGCGAGAGATGACGAACAGATGAAGAAAAATCAAGCCCTGATAGCAGAGCTCAACGCTTATGATCAGAGGTGGATTGATCAGCCAGACTTCCAGAGGAGGCTTGACGCCTTTGGCGAGATTGACAGATTGTTGAAGGAGGAAGAGGCAACGCTAGAGTTTGGCGTAGCAGTAATTCTCAACTGTTTCTTTTTTTTAAAAACTGAGAATGACCTGGCTATGAGGGACAGATCCGGCCAGTGCCTCAAGTCTGTTGGCCTGTATCTTGCCAAGAAATATAGCGATAATTCAACGGACAGAAAATACCTTATTGAGGATACGATTCTCACCATGGTGCGTCACGGTATCAGAAATAAAAATGATAACGTGAAATTCCAGTCCATAGCTTTCCTAGGCCACATGGCAATGGAGTGCCCAGAAGTACATCCCGTGCTACGAGATCTACACGCCTTGACCAACAAACAGGACCCTGAAGTCGACTTTTTCGAAAACATGCAACATCTGCAATTGCACAGAAAAGCAAGAGCTCTGCTGAAGTTCTGTAGTGTAGCCAAAACATTGACGAAGGCACCCAACCCCAGGACGCTTACGCAGTTCGTCTTGCCGTTGGCATCTTCTTACTTGTGCAATGAGAAGTTCTCAAACAAGAACAGTATAGTAGATGCGGCAATCGAGACAGTTGGAGTTGTATGCAGGCTTCTGCCGTGGAACCAGTATGAGATCGTATTGAGATTTTATTTGGATAAGCTGAGGACTTGTGTGGAGTTCCAGAGGCAGGTTATCAGAATAGTAGTGGCGATATTGGATTCTTTCCATTTCGATCTGTCGAAGTTTAAGGGATTGGATGAAGGGGTTCTGAAGAAGCGTGGAGAGGAGAGCTTAATGCAAGTAGTGATCGATGACGGTGAGTATCGCGGCAAGTTTTAAGTTACTTTTATTATGTGCGTTGAGAAGTAAAACATATCTTTCATTTCAGATCTCAAAGTCGAAGAAGAAGAAGCGGAAGCACCAAAGGAAACTTCTTCAGAAGAAACATCAAAACTTACTGAAGTATCCTCAAAATCAGACGATCTCGCAGAACCCGAAGAGATAACCGATGAGCATCTCGATGAAGCTCTGAACGATGAGGCTATTGTTGAAGCCACTGAAGAGACTGAAGAACCATCCGAACCCACAAAAGACTTACCAGCAATGGAAAAAATGACAGTGCTGTCACAGTACATGGCAAAGCGTTTAGTCTACAGCATCTCGAAGGGTCTGTTGCCCCAACTGCATAAAGCAATTGCTGTGAGGACACGACATGAGGGTAGTCACAAAGTGAATAAGAAGAGGATAAGTACTGACCAGGAAGAGGAGGAACTCATGCGGGTGCCTATCGCTCTTGCTATGGTGAAGCTCCTGCAGAAGTTGCCTAAGGGAATGCTGGATTCAAATTTAAGAGGGTGAGTATATAAAATAATTGCAGATAAAAATTTTTTGGAATATAAATACAAATCAATTTGTGTTTGTATCTTAGAATATTCACGAAGATCTGTACCTTCTTGAAATCACGTCTGGAATCCGTGCGGCGAACTACTCGTGAGATCCTCCAAAAGATCATGGTTACTTTAGGTCCGGATTACTTGCATCATTTGCTCAAGGAGATGAATGCATTGCTGACTCGTGGTTATCAAGTTCACGTACTCACTTTCACGATTCACGCCGTGCTCGTTTCTTTGAAACCATACTTCAAGCCCACGCATATGCGTTCGAACCTGTCGAGTATCTTGAGCGTATGCAAGATCGATTTGTTCGGTCCGACTGCTGAGGAAAAAGAAATCGCTGGAATTGTAAAAAATGTATCTGAAGCGAGATCTACGAAGAGTTATGACATCTTCCACATATTGGGAGAATTCATCAATGAAGGTATATTATCCTTCAATAATATTAAAATAAATAATTGGCGCAAAGGTTGAACAGTGATTAATTATTTGATTCTCTGTTTAGGTTCCCTGATAAACGTAGTGACGCCCCTAAAAGAGGTGCTATCTCGCACTCACTCGCACAAAACCGTGCGCAAAGTTACAGAATCTCTTCGACAAGTAGGTCTAGGATTGGCAGACAACAAGTACATAGAAATTCAAAAAATGTTAGACTTTTTGTACGGCATAGCCTCTGAAAGTATCCCGCAGTTGATGCCGGAGAACAAAAAGAAACAAGAGGTCGAAGAGCAGAAGAAAAAAGCTGAAGCTGTGAAACAGAAGCAAGACTGTTATTTGATTCAACCGGCACCAAAGACCAAAATGGGTATAAAGGCTACCGCGAAAACGTCCAAGAATACCAACGCGCACGTAATGATCGAGTTCAGTTTGAGGCTGTTTCACATATTGCTAAAGAGAGATAAGGTTAATGATCCAGAACTGAAACCCGTAATGGATCCTTTTGTACCGATTTTAAGTGATTGTTTGAAGTCTCAACATGCCAAGGTAAATTCTAATGCTAACAAACTGAAACATTTTAGAAAATTCTGTATTTCTTATTCGATATTAATTTGTGATTGTGAATTTTAGTTGACCACATTAGCTTTGCAATGTTTGGGTTGGATCCTGAAAATTGATCTTCCTTCGGTGCGCGCATCGGTATCTGAAATTTGCAACTCGATGTTTAACATCCTCCACAAATACGCCGTTGCCGGTCTCAGTAAAGGTGACAACTATGACCTGGTGATGGCTGCCTTTAAAACCATGTCCGTTCTTGTACGAGATGTCAAGCATTTCGTCATCACGTCCGATCAGCTGAAGGCGCTATTGATCTATGCTGAGCAGGATCTGCACGACGGTGACAGGCAAGCCACTGCCTTTGGCCTTCTCAAAGCCATAATTCATCGTAAGCTGATGGTGCCGGAGATGCATGAAGTTATGGAAAAAGTCGCGATTTTGAGCGTGAATTCAGAACTCGACAATGTTAGAAAACAGGCCCGTGCTGTGTTTTACACTTACCTGGTGGACTATCCGCTGGGAAAACAGTTACAGAAACACATATCGTTTTACGTGGCGCAACTCGACTATGAATTGCAACCCGGTAGACTCAGCGTTCTGGAGATGATTTACAGCATTATTACTGGATTCCCGCTGGTGAGTGTTTATTCAACTAAAAATAATTCTATGCCTTGGTATGCTATTCGTGAATTGAATACATTATTTTTCATTTTTAGCCGGTACTTCAGCAACACTCAAGTCTTATTTTCTTAACGGTCGGTGCCAGGCTTGTGAATGACGACGATTCAATTTGCAAGAAAGTGTGCGCCAAGTGTATCAAAGAAATGATAATTCGTATACCGCACAACCAGAGACTCAAACTTTTTGATATTGTCGTCATATGGATGAAAGACAAAAAATTAATACACCGAAGGCTAGCCGTTCAGCTCTGTGGTATCTTCGTAACGGTAGAAAAGGACTCATTCGAATCTAGACTCGACGAGCTGCTTCCTTTACTAACAAAACAGTTTTACGCCACCGACAATTTCAACGACGACAATCAACCTGGCCGTTTTGTCAAAATACAAAAACAGGAGGAGGACGAGATACACGATGAGAAGATAAAAGACCCAGAAAGACTGAAGGATCATCACCTCTTTCAAGTATTGCAGCTGCTGCTCAAAATATCAGCAAATTGTACGGCATTTTTGAAGGACAAGAAGTATCAGGAGTTCGTTGACACTTTTGCAGGTGAATGCTCGGATATAAATACATTATAAAAAAAATTCAATGTTAGTATGTTAACCGTATTTATATCTTTTAGAACACAGTCAGTCGTTACTAGCGCATCCTCACTTGTGGGTAAGACTGGCCGCCTCACAATTGCTCGGATTTATTCTTGCTGCCCTCGACGTTGAGAAGATAGTCCATTTGATGAATAATCCTGACGAGTGCAATCCAGAGGACGGATTCGTCTACTCTGAGCCAGCGGACAAACTGCGAAGTCTGATACTCGATTCGACAGCGCAGCTGCAGCCAGAGACGGAATTCGAAGAGCTGTACGACCAAGTCATCAAGAATCTAATTTTCGTTGCGAGATTATTGAAAATCACGAGCACCGAACAGGAAAATGAAAACAAGGAAGAAGAAAACAATAAGAGTGAGCTGTCACTACTCTGGCTTCTAAAAAAGCTGAGGAGGTGCATCAATCTTGAAGTATCGCAAGCGCCCAAGTCTACCGTTGTTGTAAGTGATATTGCATGATAAGAGACATACTACTTTTTTCGATACTATATTATATTTATTTATTTTATTTTTTTTCACGGGGAAAATATTCCTTTATAAATAAAAACTAATAATACAGAAATTTTTGGTTTGAAATAAAAGTATAAATCAATTATAATTAAACTGTGAGTAATTTTTTTTTACAGAGAACTTCAGTTTTTA
>UCQR01004265.1:21712-36861 GCA_900474235.1 Cecidostiba semifascia
GAGTAGACTCGAATGAAGAGCTTCTTCCTCTGATTGACGTAAGGCCAGAGTCCGACATACGACATCAGCGCCTTGTTTATATTGAAGTAACGACTGTCGTAGATGTCCATTATATTTTTTATTTAATATTAAAAACAAAAAAATGACATCAAGGGCTCCTAATCCTTGTCGACATCTTCTTAGCTCTTTGCTATGCACGCAGTCTTTTTTTTTTCTCGAAACACGCACTTGAGACGGCGACATTTTTTATTCATCGCTATAATAGATAATAACGTAATTTTGTTCTTCTATGCGGTAAAAAATGTCGACTGTAAGGTGCTCGCCGCTATTATGGCTCAATTTGCATACATAAAAATGATAAGTGTTGAGAGGTTTTTTTTTCAAAGGGTTGGATGCGACAAGCTTATTTTTTCTCTATCTCTTCGTTTCTGGATTTTCGAGCTTCTGCGAACGATAATATTATGCTGGCGATGCGGTCAGGATAATTATTTTAAATTTTGTGGAAATAATTTTGCACGAGGCTTGAACAAAGACTGACATATTCGTATATATGCTAGAGTTGTTATATGAGTGTCGGTGATTGACTATTTTATTCAGGAACTTGTGAGTAGATTATTGTGAAATTTATTAAAAAAAAAAATAACAATAAGAATAAGCTTATAAATCATAATAAATTATACTCGAGAGGTTGGATATTTAACTATGGATACTCGTACTATTTATACCGTTTCTAAAACTCTGGTAATAGCTGTTTAATATGTAATACTAAATATACTTCGTAAAAACACGGCTTGTGTATGTTGCACATGCCTTTCCACCCGACATCGTGACACTTGTTATTATACATTCGTAAATTGAGAACAAATTCATCAATATTTGGGTGCGCTTTTCGGAATTTTTAAAAGAGTGCACATAAAATGTGTTTTTTTTTTACGATAAGCATGCACCAAAAAAAAAAAAATAAATAAATAAATAACTAAATGAAAAACTTTCTTGTCAACTGATATATTTAGCGAAGGCGAGGAGAAATAAATGAAGCCAGGATTAATATAAACTTGTTCTTTAATCTTCTATTTAATCACTATACACTTGAGATGAGAGGGTGAGTGTTAATGCATAAGAGAACCTTTTTCGGAGCAAAGCGGAAACGATAAGAAGCGCGCAATACTCTCTCCGATAACTCGTATATAGCCGCATGGAGAAAGATAAGAGCGCGAATATTTAAATAATTAATTGAATCCACATCATCAAGAATTGACGTTTCGCAGGACCGTTCCCATGGCCATTGGTGGGTAACATGAAGGAGCTCCGTGAATTGAGCGCTAAACTCGGCGGCCAGCACGCGGCTCTCGTAGAGCTTTCACGACGATACGGCAGCCCGGTGATCAGTTTAAATCTCGGCAGAAGAACCACCATCGTCGTCAATGGTAGCGAGGGCATACATACTGTCCTTAGCTCCGAGGAGTACGATGGACGACCTTGGAATTTCTTCATCAAGCTCAGGAACATGGGCAAGAAAAAAGGTATATACACGTGATTCATTCGAAATCATACACCAGAGCAATATCTAATTTATATAAACTTACTCGAATCATGGCTCACAATTTATTAAAAGGTATAACGATGAACGACGGACCAGAGTGGCGGGAAATTCGAAGTTGGTTCGTGCGGAGTATGCGCTCGGTTGGATTCGCTCGTCGCGAAATGTCCGAGTTCATCAAAGAGGAGCTCGAGCAGATCCTGAAGAACATCGGCAAAGGTGGTGTGCGACAAATCAAGCCTATCATCGAGCCCGCCATCATCAACGTTCTTTGGACTTTCGCCACGGGGAAGAGGTTCGACGAGGACAGGTGGTGTATACAAACGTTGATATAGTTATAGGCATATATTTCTTTAATATTTATTAGTCATCACTGAATAGACACGAGAAGCAACGTATCAGTGAAAATAATTGAAACTGTCCGTAGATTACACGCCTTCATCAAGCTGATAGACAAACGAGCACATGTGTTCGACATGACGGGCGGTTTGATCTCGGCTTATCCGTGGATAAGACACATAGCTCCCGAGTATTCCGGCTATAATCTCCTCGTGACTGTCAACAATGAATTCAAAGCCGTTCTCATGGTGAGCTGTGTTTGATCTATTGTATCTTTTTTCTTTCACCTCTCTGTGTATTAGCATTGTAAAGTTCAAATTGATATACGAGTAGCTGATGGCTGACGTGCGCGCGCGTGTATTGTGTTCTGTTTCAGGAGACTATCGACGAGCACAAGAAGAACTTTGTTCCCGGGAGCGAGGCTGATCTTATCGACATGTTTCTCAATGAGATGTACGCGGGAAAAGGACCGCAGGCTGGCTTTGACGGTAGGATATATAGTTATACAAGTAGAATTGATTACGGTTATTATCTTGCTTTTTTTGTGGGAGGAACAAATTAATTAGGTTTGGATATTTTTTTTTATTAATTTCATTATATGTTACGCTTTGAGATTAATCAAAACAAATATATAATACACATCAGTCCAAACCATTGTAATTAGCTATATACAGAGGTACACTATTATAACGCACGGCATTGTGTCATTACGCAAGACGATGGCTAAACACGCATCATCGTCAAAGTTTCGCGCTCGACTTTAAATACACACACTTAATTCGCACGTTACGCGTTTTTTGTTACACGCGGACAAAGAACTGGAGAAAGCTGCATCAGCCGCCCTTTCAGTCGTGTGAATAGCGCACGAGCGATTCGCGGTAAACTTTAGTCTCCTTTTTTCTGTGTAGGCTTTGAATAAATGCTGTGTTGTCAACGAGTTATTTTTATTTTTTTTTCCTTGCAGAGGACCAGCTCGTGATAATACTTCTGGATATCTTGTTGGCCGGCTTGAATGTTACCGGGACAACGTTGCAGTTTCTGTTCCTGAATATGCTGATCAATCAGGACTCGCAGCGACGTCTTCACGAGGAGATCGATAATGTGATAGGTCAGAATAAGCTTCCGGACTTTAGCGATAAGTCAAAGTAAGATTTTTCTTTTATGCATATATTTAGATCTAATCGATTGATCCGAGTGATGTATAGCTTCGATGTAAAAATTCATATCCGAATTCTCGAACTGCTGAATATACGGCGCGTGTCCATTTCGAATATATAATACAAAAAACAATCGAACAATCCAATCTCACCCGTAGAATCTCGATATATTCTCCTTCGATCATTCCTTATCGGATCCCTTTGAAATTTCGCCTAAAACAGCAGAAAGTTGTTCGGAACACGATCGACAGGCTCTCTTTCACCTGCCCTCAAAAATCGTCGCATGCAAAGGATATCGCATATACAAAGTCGATAAAGGCGCGGACCGAGAAAAGAGAGAGAAATATCAGCCGTATAAATCAATACGTCCGAGTTCGTGAGAAATGCGCGAGCCGCGCGATTATCGTGACATCGCTTGTATAGGTATACATATAGTAGGAGGAGATGCGGCAAAAACGCTTGGCATCATGTATGTATACGTGAGAGAGTAAAAGCAAGCAGGTATAGCGAGCGAACGAATGCGAATGCTGCATGTATAGTAGTATAGTCTCGAGAACTTTCTTCGCGGGAGCGCAAAAAAGGTGATGCTGCTGTAAATGTTGCATCAAATGCAATCGTATATATGCTGCGGTCTAATGTCTACGGCCTCGTCGTGTGCTAAAGGTCGTGGAAAGTTTTCAGGAAGAGATTGTAAATATTGAAATTTTTGAAGAGCAAATTAATTTTCATCCTCTAATAATACGAGTTTTAAATCAGTCGTCGCATAAAATATAAACGAAATTTGAAAAAAAAAAAATATATATGCCTGTCACACTGACCACCCGTAAACGCACACATGTATCGCAGGCTGCCGTACGTCGAGGCTGTGATCTTGGAAAGTCAGCGAGTGGCGCCTGTGGTGCCGATCATCGGACCTCGCCGAGTCTTACGCGACACGAAGCTTCTGGACTACGATATACCACGGGAGAGTTTCGTCATCATGAACCTGTACTCGATGCACTCGGATCCGAAGCTGTATCCGGAACCACACAGCTTTAAGCCCGAGAGGTTTCTTGATAACGGGACGAGAGTCAAGGACGATAATCTCATTGTATTTGGTAGAGGTGAGTTTTTTTTTAATGTTACTTATTATTTATTTTTTTAATCATCCGCTACACAGAACCATCTCATTAAAAAATTAAAAGAATAAATAAATTACGACTTACAATTACCCTCAAAAACCACCTACTTACAACTAATCATCAAAATGCTCTCTATAATCTCCGCCATCTCCAACTGCAAGTAATAACACTTCCATACGACAAATTCACGTAAAGACACAGGGTTACACACGCCTACGCCTGAAGCACGCGATAAAATCGCATCACACATCAACGCGTGTCGTGTTTCCCTTTCGTTCAGGCGCGCGAGAAAACGAAAGTCGCGCACACGAGACAAAGGCGCTATAGGCGCGCGCGCTTCCTATAATCAGCCGAGGTCTCATAATCAGCTTCATCGCTGTGGATTAACATCGCATTTCCGGATTTTCCAGAGTCATCATGGTGAGAAAAGCGGTGTGTGCAGCGTTATCGGCTTTCTGTCGAAGCTTCTCGCGACGATTATATTGTGATTCGCGCAAGTTGCGCAATTTCTCATCGGAGGGCACACGTAACTCGTTCGTTTAGTTATTATATTAATTTTTATCACACGTTAGTATAACATTCGTGTAATTATTTTAAAAAAAAGTATAAAATACTAAAAGCGCATTTCCGAAGGAGGGTGAAACGATAATGAGAATCAATTATGAAGATATAAGTGAGGTAGTAATTCATTTTCGACCAATTAATAACACCTGCCTCATAAATACTGAATGATGACTTTACCAACTCGTCGAAGTGATTAGATATAGGCGTTCATGCATTGTCCTTTTTTTTATAACCCATACTCATTTTTTTTCATGCCTATACTTTCCAAAACGTTCGACTTGAAAAGTTAATAGGTCGATCGCCGAAAAAAAACTTAATTTCGTTTTCCAATTTCAACGATTTCCCGCAGGTCACCGTCAGTGTCCAGGCATAGCTCTGGCCAAAACTGCGCTGTTCCTGCTGTTCACCGGGGTGATGCAGCGGTACGAGCTTCTACCGGTTCCCGGTGGTGAGCCACCCAGTCTCAAGGTCAAGTTGGGGATCACACTGTCTCCGAAACCCTACGACATTCTGATGGTGCCGAGAAGTCCATCTGACAAGATTGCAACTGAATCCTGAAGACGTCTAATGAAAAATCGCGCGGGGATCGAGGCATTTTCGATTCGCAGACGAGCGATCGATCTCTGCGTGTATATAACGTATTATATCTGCGAATCGCGTGGCTCGTTGAATAAGTGAGGATCGTTTCTCACTCGACTTAGCTGTTGTATTGTTACCAATATCGCTCTGTATTAAGTAGGTAGCAAAATGTTGAGGTTTTTACGGCTCTCGCGAAACCCTATTGCAAATTTAGTAAATTTTGATTACTATGGAAATGGTGAAGCTGTATTTGTAAAAGGCTCTTATTAAGTAATCGATGAAACTTTTCATACGCGTTTATTTGATGCGTGTAGAAGTAATTTGAGAAGATCTCAATGACGTTGACAAATTTTTTTTTATTCAACTCAATAAATACAGTGTTTAACTATAATAAGAGCTTGGATTATTATTTTTCACGATTATATCCCTTTAATGTGAAAATTATTGCGAGCGTCACGCTGCTCGCATTGACGTAGGAAGACAGTGACGGAGTTGAAAATTTATCGTTGGAATGAGTAATACTATTTCACGTCGGTAAACGAGCTAACGAGACTCTTCCAAATACATGCCGATTTCTCGCGAACTTTAATGCTTTGACGCGATTTTCAAAGAGCGGTGATCCACATGAAATCAAAAGCGTTTGCTTTCAAATAAACACGTCTTGCACCGAGTCGAATGCACCGAACCGCATACGTAGTTTATTTATCGATGCTGTGTATGGCTTTCTTTAGTCCTTTCATGTGTCAGCCCACGATGTTGAACACACGTCAGATCTACGGAGATGAAGAGTTTGTTATGTTTTGAAGATTCGGAAATGATTTTCAAAGCGTTTTTTCTTTGTCATTATATGACGTTATTAATTATAAAATGACTGGAGCATACAGCAAAGAAGTATTCAGTCCAATTAAAAACATCCACCTCGTACGAATTAAAAAAAAAACTAAAAATAAGTTACACTCGTTCGCACTCATCAACACGCAAAATCTGCAGAATCCGTGACTTCAAAGACCGCAGCAATTCCAAACAAACACCTAAACACGTATTTCCGTCAGTTTCGCATCTGCAAACGACAGATCACTGGCGAGGTTTGAGCTCGAGGTAGTATGGTGTAGGCGAAATGAGAAAACCATCGATGCCTTTGAGGTCGGGAGGCTCGTAACCCGGAGCTAATTTCATGTCAAAGTGTTGCAGGACGTAGGTGAAGAATAAGAAGAGCGAGTTCCGCGCCAGACCTTCGCCCAGACAGCGTCTTTTACCTGAAATTCAGTGTTATATCGTTGTCAACGACTGATGAAAATCGAAAACATGGTACGGCGTTGCTCTTACCTAGACTGAATGTCATAGTGCCGGGGGCTAGCCGAAATTTGCCCTGTTCGTCGAGGAATCTTTGCGGCTGAAATTCTTCCGGGTTCTCCCACTGAGATTTATCGGTATTGGCACTGTAGAAGTTCAAGAGGATTGTCGTGTCCTGTGTAATAATGCACATGTGTTGTTGTAATGAATTCATACGAGAAAAGATATAATGATACGAAAAAAAATGCGCACTTACCTTTGGAATCAGATATCCATTCAGCGAGGTATCTTTCAAAGCCTTGTGAGGTATTCCCAACGGAGCCAAATGCAGGAACCTTTGTGCCTGTAAAAAGATACATCAAATATAAAATGTGAATTTAGATAAATAATTAACAATGCGTTATATGAACCTCAGCGAGGAAAGCTTCGACTTTCGGGAGTAACGGCATATCAGCCAAGCTCGGTGGTCTGTCCCTTCCGATGACGTTGTCCATATGCCGCTGCAACTCCTTGACCCAGTGAGGATTGAGTGCCAGGAAAGAAAATATCGCTGCCAATGAATCGGTAGTCGTTTTCGAGCCAGCGAGAAACAGGTCCAGACACAGGATCAGCAGATTCTCGCCTTATGTATATAACGACAACGATTTGCATTATTCTGTTCAAATCGCGTTGAGAGGTTCGATTGAGTGGTTCGAAAATGCGCGACGTTGGGGAATTAATGATTGGAAATCGGATGCTTCGGTGACTTGTTAATTCGAATCTCTGTCGGTGTTTATTTTGACTAGGACTATGCTAAGATTTTGTGTGGATTTCGAAATGATGAATAATTCGTCGATAGTGTCTTAATCAACTTAACTAAGTGGTCATCCGTCGCTTCATTAAATCAGAGATCAACTTACGGTCGAAGATGCTATTCTCGTCAGTTTTGGGCCCTTTATCCCTGATCTCCATGAGAAAAGCATCGATGAGGTCTCTGGGTTGGTCCTTCGGAAGACTGGTCTCGTGCTCGGCTATCTCCGAGCCTATAAAGCCCCAGAGCTTTCGCAAGTTCGACATGAGCTCGTTGAATCCCGACAGTTCCGGAATGACAAAGCGCAGAAAGGGCAAGTGCGACATTACTCCACCCACCGTATCGGTCAACCTGCGATTATTATTCAGCCGTATATGAGTAAAAGTGTTATACCGCAAATTTCTCCGACATATAAGTCGATCATGTATCGTGTTTTTGTTTTTCATGCAAATCCGAGATAAAAATATAAACTTGTGTGAAGAGCTTCTGTCCGCGCGCACAACGAGTCCGAAAAAGTGTCACACGGAGAAATCCCAATTATTCCTTCTTCTCTCACCTGTTCGACCTATCGCACTTATAATTTTATCGACGAAATTCTTCGCGTAGCAGGTATGAATTTTTTTTTCCTGTTCAACTTGGCGGGATACTTTTACGCGGCGCGGATCTCTCAAAAGAGGTGCATTAACGCTGATGGTTTTTTTTCTCGCCGCTCGAGTGAAATCGTTATGTGCTCGGCGGTTAAATTTTACGCGTGAGAACTCGTTATATTACTGCGCGGATGTACTGTATGCGGGAATATGTTATATCGTATAATATAAGAGGCTTGATTCGCGCGTAAAAATTAATTTTCGGAAAATTCGCGCATTATATATTTTTTTATGTGCAAATTATATGGAAACCGAAAACTATATAGTATACACGGAAGAAAATACGAATTTCTGTCTGACTCACTTGAAAACCTTGTGAACGACCGTCAGAATTTCCTTCAACTTGAGATCGTCGTACTCAAATCTGTGTCCAGCTAACATAGTCCAAAGTGCGTTTAAAACAGCGATGTCGAAGGCTGTGTGCATGGGTACCGGTCCCTCTTGAGCCTTTTCCTCCAAAAAATCGACGAGACTTTGAGCTTCGGTGATCAAGCGCTGGCTCATCACTTCTCCGCCGAGACCGAAAACTTTGAAATGACGCATTGTGAAGCGTCGTTGCTGCTGCCAAATTGAGCCTTGGGTGAAAAGTACACCTATACATAAGGATAGCAAGAAGTGAGTCGTGTAGTTTTTTGAATTTACGATTTGAATTATCGAAGTGAGGGAATATTTAGAAAGGATGTAAGCGCGTGTAGATACTGACAATTACAAAAATCATCATAGTGAAGTTGAAATTATCCTACCTTTCTCTTTTCCAAAGGAGCGAACTCGAAAGAAGAAGCTACTCGGCCTGCCGTTGAATTCCTCCCTCAGGAGAACTTTCTTCACCAGCTCGTGCGACGAGACAACGACGAAGCACTGCTGACCGAGCTTCAGGCCCACAACGGGCCCGTACTGTTGGGCCAGTTCCTGCAAGGCCAAATGAGTATAGCCGGACTTCTTCTTCAGCTTGTAGAAGACCGGGACGCAGCCGATGAGAGGCAACCATTTCGGACCCGGAGGGAAGTTTCTTGGTTTGAAGCAGCTGAAGCAGCAGATCAGAAGAAACACGAGTGCGACGTAGAGCAGAATCGACGGCATTTTCTGGCCTCATTCGACATGGGACTAAAAGTCAGCGGTCTCGAGATTTTGGCCTTTATACCACGTTTGGACAAAAAGATGAGACGATAAGACAGTTCTTGACGTATGCGCGTCGACGAGAATAACCGATTGTTGGATGTATGTAGAGTATATTGTTAACAAAGTTACCTTGACTCTGAGAGATGAGAGACACGAACTTGACTGGGTTTCTCTGCGCTGCGGGATAATACATGGCGAGATATATGGATTATTCTAGAATGGAAGACGTTAGGTTGGAGCTATTCTTAGAGTGTACTAAAAATTGTATTTTAAATCGATACGGGAGTTTAAATAGAACATTTCGTGAAATGGTCACATATGCTGCAATTACATGTAACGTTTACGGTATTGTTCGATAATTCCTATTATGCGTATACTCGTACATTGCAGTGTTGTTATATGATATTTTCTTATATACACATCAGTGTACAGTGTTGGAGTCATTTATCTGAACAAAGTAGGTTAAGGCTCTGCAATGTATAAACTGTGTTAGTAAAAATTGCTATCAATGGTAGATACCGATATACGATGATCAGACTGCTTGTCAGTAAAATTAATGATTATTGATAAAATCGAAAGAAAAAAAATTTTTTTTTTTTTGGTCTAGTTTTCCGCATTTAACATAATAAGTCGCCAATGTAAGTGAGCGCGATTGTAGTGATATTCATAACCCCAGCGTCCGCACATCAAAACCTCCAAACTGTCAACCCGAAACCCAAGCGCAAAATTAAAATTAAAAAAGCCAAGAAGACTCGCTCGTAATAAGTATATCAGCTCGATATTCCGTGAGCATTCGAACGTCGTGTCCAGCTTGAAAAACACGTGTTCCGTCACATACACACCACCGTGAAACGGAATAATCTACACGCTTACGTTCCAACGAAAAAAAAGTAGAAAAAAATCACGAGGAATTCATCAACGCGCACATAGACCTGCGTATAATGAATATTCTAAGAGAAATGTTTTCTCCCGATGGCTCGCGCGAGATTACGTGCCTGGAGGCGCGAATATTTCGTGTGCGATTATGTATGCGCGTGAGTTTTCGGCTTTGTGTCTACTTGGCTGCTACTTTTTTTTTGTCTTTCTCTTTCGAGATCGCGTAACGATTGCGAGTGTATGTCAGCGAGGACTGATGCGCGCGATGTTTGTAAATAGGGAAAAGGAGTAGGACGATTTTCGTAAGACGGGAAATCGTTGCGGGCCGCGCTTCGCTGCTTTTGAGAGCAAGAAAAACTGTGGTCTTGTTTATCTGTATATTAACGTTGTTTTAGGAAATTAATAATAACGGAAGATATTTCTATAGTGTTCGAATGTTATATGCTTGGATAAAGTGTTTTATCGAGCTTTATTTCGTTTAAATCCCTATCGCACATAATATTATATGAAAGAAGAAAATCCGTCACTGTCAACAAACAAAACCAGCATAAAAAACAAGCCAGTGAAAAACTCGCGGCATTTCCATTTTCGAAACACTCTCATTATTAAAGCGCTTTACCATCCTCTGCTCTATACCTATAGCTCTGATTTTCCCAACTGCACTCGCGTCCTCCTGTGTAATATACTCTCTTTCTATAGCAACTACTGTTTTACTCATTTGAAATTTAAAGCGCGTTCTACCGCGTTTTCTTCCCATCCTTTGAAATGTGCCGTCGCGGGAGAAGAGCTATATACATATAGGAAGCGGGAAAATTTATGCGCCGCGAGCACAATGAGCGCTGGGGAAGAGTCTCGCAAAGGATTTTCCTTATAGAGATCGCTGGGATGCTTCGAGTGCGGCTAATATACGGATGCATAGTCGATCGGTCGATAAACTGCTTTGTCATCATAATATATAGAGAGAGGACCGCGAGCGGCGTTATATTACGTAACTAAAGAATTTCAACTTCCTACTGACCTGGATTTTATTTTTTCACCGAATCACGATGACCGTCTGTTTATTTATTTTTTATGCGTCGTAATTAGGCTAATTTACGCGTACGAAGTTACCTTGTTTGTCGTTTTATAGCTGTATGATTACAGGCGACTGATGATATGCATGTAGTGTGATTATATCAGTGTATCAATGTATTAACATATCTTCCTGAATCTTTTCTCGAAGCGTTATATCAGGTATACATATACGCTCTGATCCTTCAGTCGGAAAATAAACGTCGATCACGCTTACCTTATCAGTGCCAATCTCGTATATAAGACTAAACAACTATATATACTTCTCATCAAATACCCAATTACCCGCACATTATTAAACTAAACGAAAAAAAAAAAAAACAATGAAAGTGTCAAAATTAACAAATCGTCACATTGCAATAACGTTTGCTAAGCGAATTTCGCATCAGAGAAGCAAACTCGTCATCATTATCATTATTATCAGCTGTTGGAAAGTCGCAGCGCGACACTTCCGCGCGGAAAAGTCGCCGCATCTCTCTCACCGCGGCGCGGAAATGATACGGAAGCCTGTGCCTATATGTCCTTTTTTTGCGCGCGTCCACACACACACATACTTATATGGGTATGTAGGAAACGATTACGCATCTTCTCGCTCATTTTAATTGGATTGAGCTCTCTCGTGCGGGATATATAGCTTTCTTCTGGCGATCTCCTCTGTATGTTGCTTGATATACTGAGTATAGTTTCTGCGAGGATTTTTGTGAATACGATTACGGCGCTGATGTGTATTCTGGGTTTGAATTTAGCGGGTTGGGTAATTTCGTTGAATTGGATGTTGATTTCAAGATCCGGGGGTTACAGGATATAAGTATGATATTTATGCAAATTGGCTTATTGGGGAAGCCTGTATAGACAAATATTGTGTATTATTTTATAATTAAAAGAAGCACGAAGAATGAAATATGTTATTTAAAACTCGAATATAAAGGTTCAAATAAATTTTTAGGCCGAACGAGACGTTTGATGGCTTTTTATTTTGTAAATTCGTATATAGTCAGGAAGATTGTGTGCCTGTGTTGTCTTTTCGAGAATATATATTAATTAGCGCGAATGAAAAATATGATTGGAAGGGCTAATTTGTTGAATGCATATTTTCGTAATTCCATTCAATAATCCAAATGCTCGTGACATTCACTTTTTTCTACGCTTTGCGATAACAAAATGTGTATACGAATATTCATGGGCACTTTTCAAACTAACGATACGAAGTGTATAAGTTTTATAATATAATCTCTACGATTATGCGACAGCCTATTCCAGCTACTTAAATAATAGCAGTGTATAATTTGCTTACAAACTTTGTCCGCGATTTCCACGCTCAATTCACCTGAAAACCGTCAGTCGTATTATAATTCCATTAATTCGTCACAATTGAAATGATGCACACACATCAGTTATTCAACATCACCAAATCCATATTATATACACTTTTACTTCTCTCCCAAATAATGACAACAGTCAAACCACTTCGCACCTCTTGACCAATTAAAAATGTATCTCATCCTCCAGAAGCGTGACCATCGCGAAAAATTGATCAACTCCCCTCATTGGCAGAATGAAGTCGTTATTATATAAATATGCGAATTATATACACGAGTCCAAAAATCACGATTATAAATCTGCGCGACGCGCACACAGGGCGTCGGGAAAATATATGTCGATCGGGCCGCGAATTCGTGTTGCCGCCGCTGTATTATATACATTATATAGCTGAGTCGAAAATGAGAAACCGACGTATAATTAATAGGCCCCCCAATATGTGCGCTTGGGTGAAAAGAAGCGAGATGACGATAATTTATTCGCTTATATACGAGTAAACGGGCCGCGAGGATGATTTATAATATCTCGCGGTTTTTTTTTTATTTATAAAATGTGGATTAATATGCGTGTTGTTGATAAAGTCATATGCAGTGCGCCGGAGAGACAGAGGCAGTTCGTAAATATAACTCGCGGGCCGGATTCGATACGTACGTTTTTTTAACAGGTTTTATATGAGATAATGGTGTATAACGATGAATATTATTGCACTTTTATATGAGATGAAACGTATTGTTTGTCGTGAATATAGGATCTATTTTTTATTGCAGCGCGCGTAAAATATAGAAACCGGTCGTTACCGTATAAATAACTCTCTCGACTCGTAAAAATAAAACTGTAAATATATATTGGTCCAAATAGCAGTCTATCGACTACTTTTTCATATCCACACACACACACAGTTATGTAGACTAAAAGCTTCGCATCAGGACGGCTGCCACCGCGTGATAATAGCTTCGACGCGAAAAAGCGTATATACACGTGTAATTTAAGACACAGCGTATATAATTTGACTATGAACACGATCATTGGCGTATGTATACGCTGCTGAAGTATATATAGAAGGCGATATTTTACGCTTCGCCGCTTTCACACGATTTTCTAAAATTTTTCCGCTATAATTTCTTTTTTCGAACTTTGCATATATAGGCATATATATACTACAACGTGTTCAAGATGACGCGAAGAAGTGGTTTTAATGAAACTTTGTTGAGATGATTAACGTTTCCGGCGATTATTACCTTATTCTCGCTGTCTGTATATTATATTAACCTCCAAGATAATATGCATATTTAAAAAAAGAATCTTATTATTGTGTGCAGAACATTTTTTTTTTTTACAAAATCCTAGTTTCATCTCATAACATACACAGCTTTCATTTCGCAGCGGATCGGCGAATTACATCTTCGCCAACAAGATTTTTTTCGAGTCGTGACCGAAAGCCAGCTTACAATCCTATCATCCCGTGATCGCGGCGGCGTGCGCTTTTATATTAACCTCACTTCCCGATCTTATCCCTCTCCCCGACGTTCTTTCTTCTACTCAAGTGCAGACATCCTCTCTCGTAACCTTTCGATTGTATACATTCAATTACGTAAATCCGTTCTTTTGTCGCAAAAAAACCGATTCTTCCCACAATATAATAATTCACACGTAATTCGATTTTTAATTTGAATAATAAGCGCGCGTTTTTATTACTCTCCCTCACATATATAATATCGGTGGTAAAACTCGCTCTTTTCATCAGCGTATAAATCTCCGACGGATTAAATCTCCCACAAATGTATCCATCCTTAATATACAAAGGGGTCCCCGGCTCTCAAAAAGGGTCCAGTCATCATTCGTCCCACACACACAGGCGACGATTTCATCGCTTCTCTTTCGACATACGGTTATATACACACACACACTTTATCGCGCGCGAATTAATTTATGACCAGGCGCAAGTGTGGGTGCCATATATACTCGCTTTCTCCGCGCAATTCGGTTTCCTTCCTCTCCTCGCGGCTTTCTCTCGCGCGTATACGTATATATGTATATACCTTTCGTATGTAGATGTGTATCGTTTGCATTCGCGCGACAAGACGCAGTATATAAGTATAAGCCGCGTTGGTTTCGGTGTGTGTGTGTGTGTGTGTTGCGTCAGAGCCGCTGGACATCGTTTTGAACGAGGCGCGAGATCACGTATTAGTAGTGTGTGTTTTTTGGCGCTGATGTATACGTGTTTGTACCTATTAGTTACGTAAGGACATCCGTGTGCAAATAGTCATAAGAGCGCGATTTCTCTCGCCGCTGTGTGTGATCGATCTGGTATGTGTTTGGCTTGGCCTGCGTGGGTGGACTGCATTATAAGCGAGTCGATTTTTATGAGATACGAAAGTTTGATTTTGCCAGATTTACGGGCGCTTTCTAGGATTCTGGAGCTTGAAATTGGAGATTTTCGAGAGGATATTGGGTGCAGCGGTAGTGTACAAGAACGTAAACTCGGATTTGTTTTATTTTTTTAACAAAAATTAATCAACTTTATTCGATAGCATTAGTTAACAATAAGTTGGACAACATCATATATATATAACAACGCGTGCATGCGCGCGAGTGTAAAAAAAAACATATAGTATAAGGAGGAGGGCGAAGTATAAAAAAAAAGAATAATAATAATAATAATAATAAACGCTTGGTCGAGGGCGCTAGCTTATATAAGTATATAGAAAAGAAGATGAGAATAGATAGAGGAAG
>UCQR01004266.1:0-14124 GCA_900474235.1 Cecidostiba semifascia
ACATTTTTTTAAAGCAAGAAAAATCTTATGTTCGCAGCTCTGAAAATTCATATTTCGCGAGCGACAAAAGACATCCTGGACAAGTATGGTACGTTCGATCTCGAGTTGAGAGGCGACGTCGAGCTCAAAGGCAAGGGCAAAGTGACGACTTTCTGGCTGACGGGTTGCTCGGAACCAGATCCACGACCGCCTACACCCAAGCATCGGCGTCACAGCACAAGCTTACAGGAGAACAGCACTACCCTCAATCCCCTGATCTTCCCGCCAAACAATATCAACGGACCTAAACCTGCTAATAATACATTTATCAATTTATCAGAACTGTAAATTCAATCTATATTTCTCCTGATGAGTACAAAGTAAAGAGCACTCGATTTTGCGATACCTATGCTTGTATTTTTTTTAGGTTTCAAAATTGACGTGTAATGAGTAATATTAGCTAAAAAACGAATTATTGTTTCAAAAAAAATTAAGAAATTGACGTTTTACAGTATCTGATTGTATCCAAAAGTATTCTATAAATGTAATTGATCTAATGTACTTATAATTAATAAGAATAATATATTTTAATATAAAAGCTGTTGCTTCTTTTTTATTTCTGATTATTCGACTCTGTACGTCATGTGGAAGGCATGAAAGGGATCTGGATTCGTGTGAAACTGGTTAAATAATTGCATTCAAAAATTGAATGTGCAGGGCAATTGTTTTATTTAAATCTATATTCAATTACAATACTAATTTGATACTATATTAATTTTCCTTTGTCAGATTAATCTAATGATGATCATAGCCTGGCTAAAATAAAGTCTCTTTTTATGTTATTTACACGAATCGAAGCGTGAACAAACAAAACTAGCCATTAATTTTTAACTCCATATTGATAGATATTAGTATATCGCTTGATTTAAAACTATTAACAAAACAATGATTTCTTTATCTATTTAAATATGGTGTTTAGTTATATCAAAACTCGGAAAACTGTATACTCTCTTAATAAAAATTGTGTAGACCGGTACACTCTGTCAATTTTTTTCAAACACAGCTTAATGTTAATAGCCTAATTGGAAATATTTATGTCTACTCAATAATTATATTTATATAATTAGTTTTGATAATCTTTTTCCTCCATTAGTGCACAACATTTCTTATCTAAGAACTCGTGGCTCTCGCATAAAGAAAAAATAGACGTACTTTTTTCAAATTTTCTCTGATAATCAAAAGTTACAGCCTATATATTCATTATTATCATTTTCATATTGGAACGTGTCACGTAAATAATAGCTTCTAATTTATTTATACTGCAAACATTAACGTTATTAAGCCTAAAGAAATGTATGCATCAGGGATTCATTTATAGTGATTAGGTTCTCAAGTTGGATGAGGTACATTTGGTACCATGCTACTTAGATGCCAAGAACATTATAAGCCTAAAACAGAAATAAAATAAATTCATCAATTCCTTATTCAAAAAGTATACAAACGTTAGGATCAATAACTAATTAGCGTCAACTCACCGAAAGCTGATAGCTTTTGCAGCCAGAAGTCTATTGCATTCAATTGTATCTGGCAGAGGTAAAGGTAAGTATGGGCTTTCATTATCTTGATCAGTGAAATCAAATCTGTGAATTCTTGGCTGGACCTTCATGTCACCAAAGGGTCCTTTGAGTATGACATAATGAAGCGAAAGTGGGCATGTAATTTTTGTTTTAAGAATTAACTGAAATCAGACAAATTTACGTTAGACTCTTGAATTAGTGACGAAATTCGAATAATCTTAATTACGAAATAATGCATACTTGATAAGTCATATCACGTTCAGAGCTTTGAGTTGGATCCCGTTGGCTGTTATTTATTCTTGCAGTGACAACCCACTGATTGTTGAAAGCTGTGAATCGTGAAGTTTCGTAAAATAACTTGTGCACAAACTCGTCTGTGCGATATGGCTTCATTTGTAAATCTGAAAAAAATGTTTAAATTAAGTAAAAATTTAACAGCAAGCTCTGCCAAAGTAAACTTTAATCTTACCATTAAAAGTAATTTTTTCGTATGAAAGGAGATCAAACACATTATCAAAGAGTTTACGTTCCTCCAAATTTTTAGCATCAATATCACGTAATGCTTCCATCACATCAGCTCCTGTACGATGTGGGTGAACACAGTGAGCCTCGTGTTCTGGACGTTCGTGATTAGGTCCTCGCCATGGACATCCGATTCTGCTGTATTTACAGCTTGATATTCTACGAAAAAAAAATTTGAAAATGTACAATCAAGTTTGCTTTTTATTTCCTTTATATAAAAATCGTATACGCATACCTTTCTTCACACATAGTTTCCTCATGACGCTCCAAGGAATTTCTCGGGAACTCCTTAGCGCAGTACTGACATTCAGACGGTAGCTCTGAAACAGCTTTTTCCACAGCAAGATTTCGAGAAGCAGATGTCTTGCTGATCTCGATTCTGCAATTCGGACAGGTCGCAAGTTCATCTCGCAACCTGGCGTCAGCCAGTACATGAGTGAAGCAGCCGGCGCACATCAAATGGCCATTGGTACACTGTGAACATCAACAAAATACGTGTTTTCAATCTCGTTCATGTCGAGTTAATTGTTTAAGAAAAAGTGCTTCTCGAAGAATCGTATATTGACCATACGAATTCTCATCAGGCAAAGCAAAAGTCACGATTGCAAGGTGACTTTTACTTGAATTGTATTTTTTTTCTCTTCATATATTCGATTCTTTTGAAAACCAAAAAAATGTACATCCAACAGAAAAAACTAGCAATGGAAATATGACTGATAGCGCACTGATAAGATTTCCTGTTAGTAGTTTTTGGATTGACTATAGGAGAATTTTGTCTTCGCTTTTCATTACTATGAGAAACCCCTTCGATACACACTAATCAACATAGAGTAGTCAAACTAAATCGTGTTTATTACCATTACTTTGATGTTTTATAACCTGAAACACAAAACAGTATGGGTACTATTAATACCTTGTTAGACTACCTAAACCAAGAGGTAAACTCAATATTCTCTTGTAATTTTGTTTATTTTATTGATGTTTTTTTCAAGTGACAAGTTAGAGAATTGAATTTATTTTTTTTAATTTTTGACATCTCGTCTAAATTACATGTATAGGATACAGGAGAGGAGACTGATATTACAAAATGGGATATTATACACTTTAAGAAGGGAAGAAAATAGACTTGAAATAACTGATAACTTTTAAGTTGGTTTTTATTTTGAAAAATAGTTTCAGGCTATACATGATAATACAAAAAAATAGAATTCTGTGAACGCTTTACTTTCTATTTCTCACTCTCACTCTCTCACTACACTCCGCAGTCTTTTTAATGTTATGACATTCGCAGTTTTACTTTGTATTTTACACCAGCGCAAAAAGTATTTTTTTCTATCAAACTTTATACACATAATGCATTTTTTTATTATTTAAGAACGATAAACAGTCAAAATGATCACTGATATATATCATTTCACATTCATTTAAACGTCTTTTAATTTATTCTATTCTAAGAGTGTGTAAGGCGTATACATAACGTATAATGCATAATGAACAATCGAATAATATTTCTTTCCACAATTTTGTTTTAAGACATTGAGTGAGTTTAAAATTGTAGATTATTATCTTCATATGTAGAAACCAATAACGTTTTAGAAAATAAAAATATACGTATCCCTTAAACATACCTAACATGAAAATGAAACTGTGATTTCAATAATCTAAATGTCAATCTAAACTACAGATGAACGATAAATAAATTATTCTTATTGCTTTATGACAATGAATGATGCTAATTTTTGGTAGACAGCATGAATAAATTATCATTAATATTTTTCACAGCATGATTTTTATTTAAAATTTAAGATGTTTATTAAAAGATTATTTTTTAAATTAAAAACAAACCACATGAACTTAAAAACTTTATTTTAAACTCTGAACGAACTGTCGTTCTTCTCCACAGGAACATGCATTCACTTACCTTCCTCATATATGAGATATTTGCATTTTAAGAAAAAAATATTCAATAATAAGTTGTTGTATTATAATGCTAACAGGAGATCTTTTGGGCTGTTAATATTTTAACTAAAGGTAAAAATTTTGTAAACTAAAGTTCGCGTTATATAAAGAAAGAAACGTTTCACGTTCAAAATAATCAAGAAAAACATTTTCGAAAATCAAGAGATAATTTATTCTACAAAACCAGTTTTAAAGGCACACACGTGTCGATGCGGGGGAGGGTTTCCTTTATCAAAAATCTCACGACCGGTTTATAGCAGCCCGAAAATGAAGGATATAAATAATAGTCAATATGAAAGGGAAAAGCCCTCTCCTTCTCCTCTCCCGTATAATACCTACGTACTTATGTGTACGGCGGCTTTCGGCTTTCGTCATTGAGAGAGCCTGCATGGCTCGACGTCGCACGCGAGAGAAAGACAGAACCATGCTTCCCCCTACCAGCAGCAGCAGCGCGCTGTCAATAGTGAACAGCTGTTTTTCGTCTGTCATTCTCGCACGCGGAAGAGCATAAGTACTATTATATCGAGGGCGACAAGTTTTTTGTTTTTCATTCAATCTTTCACGGGATATTTGGTAAGAGATGAATTTGATTGGGAGGGAGGGAATAAGTCACGCGATTGCGCGACGATGTTATATATATATATATACGTCCACGATGTATATACACTCGTGCGGTGTATATATGTATACACCCATGGGCTTCCTCTTGATTTATTGTCATGGATGAGTACATGCATTTAATAATAATGTTTACTTTATCTTAGAGTCAACCCTGCATCGTTGACGATTTACCATTTTGAATATGTACAGAATACTCGCACAAGCTGTGGGGGTGGGATATTTGAGGTTAATTTAAAGGGACGAATGACAACACTGCCATGTGAGTGTTGAAACGAGGACTAAACAACGAAGCAAATGAAGGATAAAGATTTTCAAGGAAGGAGAGAATCGTCAGAGGCAAGGATGCACTCTTGTCACCGTGCGAACGACGAAAATAAAGCAGAAAAATTGATGCGAAATTTGAGGTTAGGTCGAGCTATGCACCTGCTAGGGGTACACATACATATTACACTTGTGTTCACGAAAAAGGAAAGAGTGAGAGCAAAAAGGATAATACCTACGGACTGAGAGACAAATACATATATAGCTGCGGTAATAAATAGATGAAAGAAAAATAAAAATAAACAAAGAGTAAAAACTGAGCAGTACCTGGTAAACAGCGGCGCGCGGCAGGTCGAAGCAAACGACGCAGCAGAGGATACCTCCGAGCCTGTGCTCCAGCTTCTGCTCGGGCTTGCCAGGTAGCGGCAGGCCATCCTGACCCGCAGCCTGCAGAGCCGGGAGTTTACGTTTCTTGCGTTCCGGCTCGATAAACTCCTCGGGTTTCTCAAGCTCGTCCCGGATGTTGGCTGCAGCTGACGAAGCGCCGCCCGTCGAGCTCGTGCCCGAGTTCGTCGTCGACTCGGCTGCAACACTTCCACTCGATGAAGCTGCCTCGCTGCTCGACTCCGCCATTATTGGATGTGTATATGTGCAGTGTCTCGCGGCTCTGTGTTGCTGCGCTGATGGCTGGCTTGTTGTGGCTCGAAATGTTCTCCGAAGCCTTTTGAAGGCTACTGCTGCCCCTCCGCCCTTTTTTTTCACTCAGAACTGGCTGATTCTTGGACTATATGGCTCTCTGCTGCAGCTATATATATGCTGCGGCAGAGAATTCAAGAGTGTGAGGTTGTCTCTCTCTCTCTCTCTCTTTCTCTCTTGAGCGATGGCCTTGTGTGTGCGTGGCTGTGGCCTGTGTGCATGTATCCGTGTGCGCTCGGCTACTGCTGCTGCTGCTGATGACTCAAAACTGCGCAGATGTAAGACGCGTGTTAGGTTTGTTTACATTTTTATTTTGCGGGATTGTGGTTTCTACGTTCTCGGGGAATGTTTTTATCTTTTTCAGGATCTATAAGTACAGCTAGCGTCTGCTATGCGTATATGTGCGTAGAGTTTTCGCGACGTGCGGGCCATTTAAACGTGATATTTAAAAATGGCCGTCCAGTTTAAAGAGAGCAAGCGCGCATTCGCGAAACTGTTTTCGACAAGTACTTACTAGATTTGAAGTTACATTCTAAAATTGCGTTTTAATTTTCTTTTATCAGTATATAGATGTATGTAGTTCCGATTAGAATTTCAAGCGAAGGAAACGATCGATTCCCATACCATCTCTTTGTTCTTGGAAAAAGGAGACGAAAAGGGCGCGATATTAGAATGTACAGAAAGGCTTTTCGTAAATCGATTACGCACGTATTTTTATACAATATATATACTTAGAACAGTGCAGTCTATAATTACGAATTTCGTTTTGTTTGTTTACTCTCATGGATAAAGCAAATAATACCTCGATCCGTGGAAAATATATAAGAGATAATGAGCCCGCCGATATAACAGCATTTTATTTCATTCTTTCCACAAAAAAGAAGATAAATAAAACCAATCTCGGGTTGATTGTGTGAATCCATCCAATCGTACATGTAAACTCTCTTCGAGCTCGTGTTTTTTTTCTCGAGTCAGCTGTTATAATAATCTCCACGTCGGGATCAGAAAACGCAGATAATCGGAATGCAGGAGAGAACGAAGGGGAGGGAGAGATAGAGAGAGGAAAGTTAGTTGACCGATCGCTGGCGTAATACTATGCGGAGGTAGGTATAGTATGTAATGTAGGAGAAAGAGAAAGAAAGAGCGCACGCCGTTCTCCGTATATAAGGGAGAGAAAAAGAAAGAAACGAGGAGCAAAGCATGCAAAAAGGAGAGAATCGATGCATCGTGTATAGGTATGCACAATTTCTAAACAAAAATTGTCGCTTCCGTTCGACGTGCCCTCGAAAAATATGCGCACATCAGTGGAAATATGTAAACAAAGGTTTGACCGATAAGTATTTTCGACACTCGGAATCTTTACAAACAAAAAAAATGAGAACCACAACGATAACGTGGATTTGAACCCCTAGCATCAGAGTTACATAATTTTTACATAATCGCGTTAGAAAACTCGCCTGGCACTGCGCCTCCGAAAACTGCAGCAGCCGAGAGAGAGGCTGGTGCTGAAAAACAGCTGTTCCGTCTACGTAATGGCGAAAAGACCGTCTGCTAAGTAGCGCCTAAAAAGGCCGTTAGATGATCATTACACACACCTTATTAGAAAAATAAGCGCAAAGTGTACACCCGAGTATACAGAAGAGAGGTTAAGTTGCTCTCCTCCTCTCGGGCTTTGTTTTTGTTCGTCTCTACGCGCCAGCTGCGAGTTGTGTTGTTTTATATTGAGACTCGCGAGCTATAACACTCATTACCTGCGCGAAGTTACACAATATGCTTGCCTATAATACCATCGTTGACGCTATTAGAAGTTACAACAGTCGATGCTTTTTTCGGAAATTCCAAATTTAAATACCCGCAGGGAAATAGAATGCTGCAGTCAAACTGTATACCTATTATACCTATATACATCGGGACGCCCGCGTGTATATATGCACATACGCGAGAAGGGGGAGGGGGGAGAGAGAAAAAGGAAATGCGCAGTATACGGTGCACCCATTGTTGTGTCTGCTTTTTTTTTCTGCGCATATATATACAGGGACGACTCTCGATTCGATCGTATGTGCAACGTATATATCTATAACCGCCCGACGCTTTTCGCGACTCTGTTAAAAACGCGTTGCCATTATCTATATCTATACACGAGAGGCCTACTTAGATATTCCGCAACGCGCAACTTCGACACGGTCTCTCCGTCAATAATATAATTCTCAACCAGGTCGAGCTTTTTTTTTTCTTCCTTTGTCCCTTCGTCGCGTGATAATAATAAACAAAGAGGACGAGACACGCTTACCTGGGGGAATTTACGCTCTCTTATCGGACGGTCCTCCGTTGATTTCTGATGATGTCAGTTGCTCGCTCGCATCTCGACGACGACTAACTTGACAGACACAAGTATGCGCAGCTGTGAGAGAACCAATACTAAAACATGTATATACGCGCAGTAGAACCACGACTGGACGAGACAAGACGCAGAGCAATACTTAATACACGCACACGCGCGACGAGATCCGGACGACTGTACTCCTGTGCAAGCTGTTCTGCTGCTTTGTTTGTTTGCGAGAGTGCCGAGGACGGCCGAGCGCTGCAGTTCCAGCGAGTTCGGGTGGATTCGGCTTGCGAGAAGGGAGGGGAGAAAATATAGGGATATTAGGGCGACGACTGCGGATTGTATACTTATACGTATGTTGTATTATATCTATATATATTATACATTTGGATGATGATATGGCTATACGGTGTGGTGGAAGAGTAAGTATATGGGTAAATCGAGACTCGATTTTACTGCGCAATGCCACGTGCTTTGTTCCGTCGTGTTTCTTCCCCTTTTTTGGAAATCGATTGAACTGCGTTTCTTGGGGTTGGGGAGAAAGGCGTTTTCGTTTTCTTCTAAAGGTCTGAAAACTGCGCGTTGAGGTTTCTCGCAATCCTTGGAGTCTGTGTGTTGTGCATACACGAGCAAAAAAATCTCATGAATGATGCTAATTCTATAGGCCAGCGACGTAATTTTCTCGATTTACGCAGCACCTATTTATCGGTGCGCAGATAAGGCATGTTTTTTTTTCTTTCAAAAAGTAATAATATATCGAAGATCATATAACGATCACTCAAAGTCGGTCGACATAATCGTTTACTTTTGTTTCATATAGGATTTGAGATAAATGATCGACGCTCGTGATTATTGCTTAAATCGTTTTATTATTAACATAATTCAACATTGTTATTGTGTGTTGAGCAAGTCAAAACGTTCACAGTCATCAGTCGAATCGATATAGCTGAAATCAGAGGCACACTTTTTAACGGTGCTGCTCTCTTATACATACAATCTTTTTTTTCTTTTTGACTATTCAGTTAGCAGACTGTTGTTCGATGTTGTTCTTTATATGTATTTTTTTTTTAATTTTTAATATATAATTTTCGCAATATCAACCGTCCAGTATTTTAATTACTAGAAAGCGTTGGTGACAAACTCGTCAGTCACTCATTTATCAATCTACATTATGTGACGATCCTAAAGAAAGAAAAAAGATGTAGAAAGTAAGAAAGAAAAAAATCTACACGTGAAATCACTCTTTCGATCAATGAAAATTCGTAGCGTGGAATTCAAACATACGACGAATCATTCAAATGCGTTCTTTGACTCATTGTGACTCATTGTAAGAATTATTGTACAATATATATACGAATCCTTTGACAATATACTTATTTAAACTATGCTAAACACCGAAGAACACTTGACTCCTCTCTTACTCGCAAAGAAAACGCAAGTGTCATCACAGATAATGGGCCGGAATAAGGGGCCTGAAAATCTAAAATTGCATTCCCTCAAAAATGGAGTAAAAAGTCTAGTCTGTCGAATTCTATAAGAAAATTGAACGGTAGGAAAGAGTTTTTACTATCTTGCAAAATGCGTCGTTTGCTTTTGTTATACTCATACATATATCAATGATTGTAAAAGAGCTAAGAAAGCTGTAAATGCGCGCCCTTTTTTTCTCTCTAAACAACGCGTGCGCCGAGGACTCGTCCGAGCTTTCGAGACACATCGATCTCTCTTTCTCTATATTATATGCGTAGCTTTATCTTTTGTACTTCGAACGTTATGCATGTCTTTGGAATGGCACCTACGCAGCCTCGATAATACACACACAATCCAAAGAGGGACATCATGACGTTTAGCTTTGGTCACAAATTAATAATACAAACGAATTGTACAGTGCTCGGCTATACAAACGAGGCAAGTCATGTCGCGATGCGCGCGAAACTTCCTTTCTCTGTGCATGTGTGTGTGTGTGTCGTTTCATTATTCTTGTGGAAAACTCGCTTCCGAATAAAAAGACATCATTCAAAATCTGATGTTAACGCTTAATCGTATCAACATATTAAGTACTCCAGATATTTATAATGTCGCAACTAATTCGTCAATGTTATATATATGTACAAGTGCGAAAAAAAATAGCAATCAAAATCGCACGCTCGATCTGTCGCATACTGTATTTGGCTATTTTTTATGTATTCACTCCTCCCTCTCACTCGTTCTCGCTAAGTTTGATTATTCCTTTAATGAAGAGAAAGCTGCTTAGCGGGCGTTGACGGACTTGCAGACATGGCTGCTTGAGAGACTAAATTAATAAAAAAAAAATAAATTGCGTTTAATCGATGGAAATTTTCGTTTACATACACAGACAGGAGCAAGTGAAGTTTGCTAAATACCTGATGCCTGTGAGCTAGCTGCAGTTGTGCTTTCTACGTTATCTAGTTTCTTTTGCGCGGATACTTGCTCATTTGGTAAACTTGCTGCAGCTGGACTTTTAGAATCTATCAATGAAGACATTCGTGTGTCGGTAGAATTTTTCGAGACGCTGTACATCTGCTCTATTTGCTGAGGTCTCTCTTGATTAATTTTCGCGCTAGTAAGCTTATCGACTCGGTTCGATAAAGATTGCAATAGATTTTGAAGAATTTCTTGATCCTTCCTCTTGATGCATTCCTGCTGCAACGTGAGTATTTGCGCACTGGCGTTTTGGGCCATATCTTGGAGCGACACTACCGTTTTCTGAAAATCATTACAGACACGTATGAAATATATTGCTTTTCAGTTAAGGGAAACTAAAATAGTATATCGTGCAACAAGATAAGTAAGAACAATGGATTCATTACTCCACGATTTTGCCATACACGAAAACGGTCAATTTCATGCACGTGTCCAATTATACGTACATGATCTTTTGAGATATCCTCTTGAGCCCATGTTATATTCGTGGTTAACGTCTCACTGATGTGCGTTAGATTTTTGCTCAACTCTGCGACAGCATCCCACAGTTTCTTCGTTTCCACGAGCGTTTCATTGCTTGGCACCGACTGCGTTGGTTGAGTTATGTTGGATAGGCCCGTCAAGGTATTCTGAAAACCGTCGTTTTTATAAATAAAAAATTTGTCATCATAATAAATAATATTATATTTCGTCGTACACTATTATCACACACCTGTATTTTAGCTAAACTCTCCCTCTGTTTGTCCTGGAACTGCTGAAGACCGAAGGTACTGTCCTTGACCATTTTGTAGTTGGTCTGCAAATCGTGAATATCGAGCTCTAATTGGCCAATACTGTTTTGCAAGCCCTTAACAGTATCGGGAACGCTCGTCAACTCAGGCGCGGACTTCAAGGATACTTGCACCTGTTGAAGCTCTTGCTGAAGGCTGGATATCTGAAATTAAGAAGTGACGAGTTAATATTTTTTTTTTTAATTTATTTTTATACACTTCGAGATATCGCGCGATCGATTCTTTCTATATATAATTGTCAGTGACCTGTAAGTGTCCCAAGAGAAATTTATTATACAGCCCAAATGTTATACGGTCTCTCTCTCGAGAGACTAACTTTACGGAATTATAATGAACAGAGAAAACGTTGCATATTGATAAGGTATCCAACTGTTTCAGATCGTTACATCAATATCCAATTTCAATTATACCTACACCCATCTCCGATAATTCAATTTCTATACTTCCTACTCGATAAACTTTGCACATACAAATTGTCACTCGACTCAATAATATACATGTAATTAAAGGAATATACAAAAGCGAGAAACCTTACCTGGCCGGAAAAACTGTTGATCGATCGATTGAGCTTTTGAATTTCATCGGTAATATGCGTTATATTGGTTTTAAAGTTCCTATCGAGGGTGTGGCACGTCTGCAGGGCATCAGGAACACCTTCGCTACCTGCGATCACTGAAATACGTATGCACATAAATTTCATCAATTCATACAAAAATAATAACAATAATAACCAATAATATTATATATGAATTATATTATAGTGCGATATAATAATATCGATTGAACTCTCATGACAACACATTTATTTTTCAAGGCTTATACCTTGATCAAGCTCAGCCCTGAGAACTGTGAGCTGCTGGCGCACGTCGATGAAGAGCCAGATGAGGACGGCTGTGACGAGGACGATGGTGCCGCCGAGGAAGACGCTGCAAGCTCTTAATAGACCTGGACAGGCACCTCGGCCGGCTTCGCGACTGCGCGCCTTGCGCGTACCACCGCGCGTCGTCGACACGTTCCAGTATTCCGAGCGCTCGTCGCTGCTGTCCGATAGTAGTTCCTTTTTTTCGTAGATTAAAATTTTTGTCAACATTTTTTTTTTTTGAACTTTCATTGGGTTCTTTTATTTTAAAAAAAGTACGTTATTTAATGCAAAATACAAACTTGCTCTCCATAATGATACAACGTTTTGAATCGATAATATCAAAATGGCATATGCGTGTAAAAATAATTGGGATAAAATTTTGCTTATTTTTGATGCAATTATTTTGAGGGATTCAGTGGATATGTCGACTTTAAACTTAAAGCGTTCAAGCATGATAGTTTTTTTTCCATTAAAGATCGTTGTTTGTTAATAAATGCAGTTATTATATGTGGAACTGACAAAACAGTTTTGGAGTGAATGTAAGGAGTTTAGAAATTCCTTAAGAGAAACATCTCTATAGTGATGGTAAACCAATGAATAAAGCCATGTCAGAATTTTAATTTCCTCGCGAATATTGAATAGAAAACTGTGTATAAATAAAGCAATAAAAATTATATATTCTACTTTGTTGATTAATTCCTTAAACGAAACGTCGGATGACGGCGCAGGATACACAGAAATAATGCATGGACGCGATGTGCATCAGGTATATGCAATTGTTTACGTATATATCGCGTGAACGCGCTGAATTTATTTACGTCAGTGATATACACTGCATCGCTCGTCGCTCGCGCGCACACGGATTATTTGCGTCACCGAGAGAGCAAGTGAAGCGATTTGAAGGTAAGTATAATCCTATATATAACAAACGATCTCTATTTTTTTTCCCTCTAATTTTTCGACAAATTACCTACAATGCCGTATCGGCTATTATCGAGGTCGTATTTAAAATTATTCAAAATAAGTGTATAATTAGAATGGAAGCACACAGTAGCCGTGGGCAGCAGTTAAATCGATAGTTTGGCTCTAAATATGTATATAAATGCTCCAGTTTTGCATGTAGCGGCGCAGCGTGTATTTCAGGTGTATGTTGATAAATATTTCAGCGGTGCGATTTGCCCTATACTGTTCATTCTCTTTTTAGGCTCTTCTCATGGCTAACGTGTCAGAATTAATTTTAGGACTCGTTTATTTTAACTCTTTTATATAGCTGACGATTTTTATTAAAAATTATTGTTTTCTGTTAAATTGTCAATTTTACATATAGAAGTACATAATATACAATGTTCGGTCAATTAAGCTTATACTGAAATATTCAAGAGGAACAGAGCACTGCAAATCCGCTTAGAGGAGTATTTTATTTTATACCGTATAGCGAATGCACTTATCGAATATCGATGTTAATGTTGAATTATTTATTTCATTTCGACGAACGTCAAATGTTCATTATTATTTGTAATTAATTAATGTATTAAGAATTTTGCATAAAAGTTATTGTAAAAAGTTAATAATGAATTGAAAAATGCTACACGGAAGGTATAGTTCATTAATGAAACATCTTTAATCGGCGCTAATGCAGCTTGGCAGATGAAAACCGACCAATTAAAGGCGAGAACTATGTTAATATAAATGAATCACAATTCGATGCCACTGAACGTTACTCACTTCCTATACATTTACTTCATTTGAATGCGCGTACTCATCGTTTATATTATATGAAAAAAAGTGATAATCGCGATGTGTAATCGAAAAAGGTTGAACAATTTTATAACAGTAATGATAATGGTTTATTTATTATTCCTATCATCAATAATGTTTCTCATGTTGTAATTTTCATTGAGTCATAGATTAATTTTCTGTTACTATTATTAAATTTTTTAGTTTAAAAATATTTCAAACAAAAATTATCATATCACTAGGATATATAGCATTTCAAGGTCGTTTATTAGTCACTTTAGAAACTTTTGATTAGATTATAATTGCGTACCGAGTTTTTTTTTATTACGACACGAACTAATGGATCCACAC